>VXBX01004242.1:74577-100506 GCA_013400415.1 Scytalopus superciliaris | reverse complement strand
GCACAGAAAAGGGGATTTTGATACATAAATTAGCAGAGTTGTGCCCTGCCCAGCCCCACCAACTCCTGCTCCGGGCTCAGCCCTGGCCACAGAACCTTTGCTGTCAGCAGGGAGTTTAAATCAGCTCCATTTCAGCCCCAAGCAGTGAGTGAGTCCCTCTAAAACCTATCAAATCCAGCCACACTCGAGGAGCTGGGGCAGAGGGAGGGGGCTCAGCAGTGTGGCAAAATGCAAACCATCAGTGCTTTTACTCTGTGTACTTTGCAAAGCTGTGCAGAAAGTGCCCCAGTGATCACTGAACACTCCATAAAACAGGGAGTGGGAGGCCTGGGGTGCTGCTGAATCCAGGGAAGGAGCAATCTCCCTGCAGATGGCTCAGCAAAGAGGCATGAAAGGAAAGAAAAGAAGAGGCCCAANAGTCCAACCATCCCCCCAGCACTGCCAAGGCCACCACTGACCCACATCCCCAGGTGTCACATCCACAGGGTTTTTAAATCCCTCCAGGGCTGGACAGCCCCTTCCATGAGGAATGAATTGATTGAGGTGCTTGAGGTCTCGTGGGAAGGAGGGATAGGCAAGTGTCACAGCTGGAGGGGTGGAAACTGGCACTGGGTTTGACAGAGCTCAGCTGATTTACACCAGCAAAGCNAATCAGCTCCATTTCAGCCCCAAGCAGTGAGTGAGTCCCTCTAAAACCTATCAAATCCAGCCACACTCGAGGAGCTGGGGCAGAGGGAGGGGGCTCAGCAGTGTGGCAAAATGCAAACCATCAGTGCTTTTACTCTGTGTACTTTGCAAAGCTGTGCAGAAAGTGCCCCAGTGATCACTGAACACTCCATAAAACAGGGAGTGGGAGGCCTGGGGTGCTGCTGAATCCAGGGAAGGAGCAATCTCCCTGCAGATGGCTCAGCAAAGAGGCATGAAAGGAAAGAAAAGAAGAGGCCCAATAAAAAAAATGGCTGTGGAGGAGACTGGAATAGCAACACATTCCAGCCTTGTCCCTCCTCGATTCCTGGGAAACATGGAGGAGAGTCAGGGACACTCCAAAACCTGTAAGGGATGGAAGTACCGGAAATTTTTCCAAATATCACTGATTTTTGCAGCTATAAAGATTTTATTTGCTCAAAGACAACCTGTGAGGAACTTTTGCACTTGTCTGCTCGATATTCCTTATTAATAAATCTTCCTGCAGCCTCAGGAGAAGCTTCAACCTCCTCATCCTTCCAGGATCTGGGAAGCTCCTGAATCCAGAGGCCCCTTGTCTTTCCACCTTGTAGCAGGGGTGAGTTGAGCTGAAAACACGGCACATCTCCCAATTTTATACATTTAGAAAAGTTTTAGAGGCAGATCAAAGGCTGAGGGGATAAGTGTTAAATATTAGACTTCGTAAACGAAGTGGATTTCTTTTAATCAAGTGATTTGGTTTTAAAATGGATTTTTCGTTGTTATTAGAGAACCCAGCCAAGCCTGAAAGTGCTTGTGGTGCATGAGGAACGTCCCTGTCTCTGAGAACCTCCAACTCATGGGCTGGGGATGGCACAAGAAGGTCTTAACCAAGGTGGGAACCCCAGATGAGGAAAACATGGGCACGAGGTAGTGCAAAGACCAATAAATTGCTTTTAGGATCCTCAGGAATCTCTGTGTTCATCAGAGCCACGGTGTGACCAGAAAGCAGAGGGCACAGAGTCCCATGGAGCTGTCTCAGCTGGGTGAGGGCACCTGGAGGGGTTCAGGACCTCCAAGAGAGACAATTTCCACATCACTGAAGCTCCAGGACAAGCTGAACATCTCAGGGAGGTTTCTCAACGCTGTAAATCTCTGCGAGCACCTCATTTACACTGTCATTTCTGCAGTTTAACCTGCCCTCTCCTGGAGCTCCTCATGGACCAGAGAGACAGACTTGGAGGGGACACGTGGTCAGTGAGTGGATCAATCAATCCCCCTGCAGACCCAAAGTCACACCCCCTGAGTGTGACATGCACGGAGGGGTGTGCAGGGCCCTGGTGATTTGGGGTGGTTGGGACACCCAGAGCTCCTTCAGTGCAAGGCTGAAGGCTCAGAGCCCCAGGGCAGTGTCACCCCTGCTCTGTCACCTCATCACCGCTTGGAGGGGAGTCACAGAGCAGATTGTGATCCACAAATGGGGTTGGGTAGGAGATAAAACCTCCAGGACCCCTGAGAGAAGCTCAGTTGGTTGGGGAATGGTGCTAAAAATGCCAAGTTTGCAGGTTCTACCCCAGTCTGGGTGTGCTGGTTTAAAGATAAAGCAGGAGAAACGATCCCGGCTCAAGAGACATGACAAGGCACCACAGTTTATTAAACAGATCACAATAAATACAATGATCCAGAGAAAAATCAGTTTTAACCCCCCAAACCCAGGTGTATAACCCTGGGGCACCAACAGGATGGTGTTCACTGGCCCCTGTGCTGAGCCCCACGGGGGCACCCTGAGGGCAAAGTGAAAGGAAAGGGAAACCTCTTGGTGAGGATGATGGGCACAGTCTGCTCAAGTCCTCTTCAGCTTCTGGTCCTCCTCTGGATCTGAGAGTGGTACCAGAAGCCCCCAAACCCCAAGATTAAACATGCTCAGGTTCAGGTGGGAATGCCCAGGAGTTTCAAAACAGGTGATTTAAGTCTGTGAGTCAAGGGATATTTTTGGAATCCTTGATGGTTTATTGTGCCAGTCCCTGACCGTCCATGAGCAGACAGGACCCCTCAGGTGGGTGTGAAGGTGCTGATGCCTCCCCAGAGAGGAGTTTATCACCCCTGAGTCATTGGTGTGAGGCACAAACACTCCCCTGTCTCACAGGGCTCTTTAACAGCCTCCCCTGTACCCTGAGGGGTGCCCTGGGAGCTGCTGCCAACCATCCATCAGTGCCAGTCCCTCAGGAATGCCACAGAGAGTGTGGAATACACAGTTTGGTGACACCCACACAGTGACAAACTGGTCCTGGTAAGTGGGACAACGGGCTATTTGCTTAAGAGCTCGACTGATCCTTGTGGGTCCTTTCCAAGGCAGGATTTGGTGGTTCTGTGACCTCCACAAAGGAGGAGCTTGAGCAGAGCTCAGCACTGTGTGTGTGATGCTCGGACTTGTTCACCAACAACCTCCCTGCAGCCCATCTCCCAGTTAGCCTGAAAGAACCCACTGGGATTCGGGAAAGGTCCTTAATGGAAAGGCTGGAATGCTGTAGGGAATGTGGAGGGGCAGGGAAAGGGGGACAGAGCACCGGGGGGGAGGGAAAAGGCTCCTTCCCTGTGGCTCTCCAAAAACTGTCCCATGGGAATGTCCACTCTTAAGCAGCCAGCCCGCAGCCCTGCCATACCTTCCCTATCCCGATGGCAGATTGTTATCTTCAGATATGCAAAATAATGCAAATGAGGCGATAAAGATGTTAATTATGCCGAAGAAATTAACTGCTCATTAAGTCATACTTCCTGCTCGATTATTTTCATTACTGTCCCTCCTTTTCCAGCGAGAGGAAAGGACACGGACCAACCGGGATACTCCCGACATTCCCTCTTTCCCGCAGCCTTCCTAACCCTGCCCTGCCCCGCGAGGCTGCTCAGCCCTTCCCATCCCCACTGGTGCTCCCGGTCGGGGACAGGGACACATCTCTGGGTCGCGCTGAAGTCCCCAAGGGCAGGGCTGTGTCACTGCATCCCTGGCATGGAACGAGTTCATGTCTCCACACTGCAATACAATAAGGCTGATGGAGAGCTCGAAACCCTCCGACGGACAAGAGGAAATGAAAGCCTGGGGAGGTGTTAATGGTCAAATAAGCTCGGGCAGCGCGTTGGGAAATGCGCTGTGAAGAGTCTCTTTGTGACAGGCAGGGAAACAACCCGGAGATTTAACGCCGACAGTTGTTGCCATCCCTTGTTTTTGTCCACGGAGATGCCCGGACTGATATCCCAAGTCATTCCTCACGCTGGCAACTTTCATCTCTTTCCACTCAAGCAAGGCCTGTAAACTGGCATCGTTAAAACAATTAAATTACACGAGCAGCGTTTACACAAATCCTGGCCCCGTCACCGATGGCAGCACTTAGAGCTGCGAGCTGTGTCTGCCTCTGCTCTGTAATCCATCAGGGAGAAGGATTGCATTTGCCAGCCTGGTGGGTTCAAGTATTTAAATGAGAGGCTGCTGCGCTTCAAGACAGAGCGAATATTGCCAAGGGGTGTGTCTGAAAAATCACAGCTCGTCGTGGCACCTCTCGAAGGGACATTTAGGCTGGTCTGAACACAGATGCCCACCCCGCTGCTGGTCCCTGCCGGCTGGATGTGCCTGAAACACGTGGGGATCTGCTCCAGAGACATCAGGAAAGGAGCTAAACCCAAGCTGGGATGGAAAGAAGTAGAAGGAAAGAGTAAGTAGCTCCTCCAGCACCACGAGAAACGGAGAGCAGCCACCCGAGGTGAACCTGCACGCCCCTCTCTTGCCCCGGACAGACAACAGTGACTGTAGGACAGAGAACAAACACACATCCCGCTGCCCTCCTCCAGTGCCACCCCAGCCTTTGCACATCCGCAGCTCAGAAGGGGTTTCTGGGCACTCTTTCCTTCCATGCATTTCCCGCTTTCCCATTGTAAACTCGCACAGATTCCCTCAGCCAGGAGTGCCGCGGCTGCCTCCGGTGCTCTGGGCTGGACCTGCCTCCTCACAGCACCCACAGCCCCGAAACCTCTCTCTGGAAGAGACGACCCAGGAGAAATCCCCCTTTCCCCCTGCCTTCCTGGCTGAGCAGGCACTGCTGCAAGTGCTTCTTCCTCATCCCGTTCTGATTTTGTTGTATCCCTGTTTGATTTGCACAGGTGAAGCCTTTGGGGACAACACAATGGGAAACCTCTCAGGTTGGGGTGTTGGGTTTCCTGAGCTGCCTCTGTTCCCCACTCCAGTTCAGGAGAGGGACACATGGCAGAAAAATGAGCTTCCAGAGGTGGGAAACATCTCAGAAATCCTCTGCTCAGTGTCCTGAGCAGATCTGCTCCAGCACTGAAGCCACTGTCCCACCACAGGACCCGGTGCTGGAGAGCCCCACGGCAAAGGCTGCTCCCCAAGCCAGAGAGGGACGGCCAGAAGAATCTGGGAACAAGAAAACAGCCTTGAAAGAATCAACTTAACAAAAAGAGCGTGTGGTTTGTTGAAGGGAAGGTCCAACAGCAGCTCGCTGTGGTCTGTAATTACCAGCAGTGGGAAGGGAGCTGATACCGGCAGTTGCTTTCATCCATCCAGCAGACAAAAGCCTGGCGAATCCAACCACAATTAGCACAATTGTAATGCAGGATGCAAATATCTAAGGCTGAAGGTAATTAACAACCTCTAACGAGGCTGCTCAGCCTACGGGAGGATCACGGGCTGCCCAGGCTGGGCTGGGCTGCGCTGCCTCTCCCTGCTCCTTGGCAGAGCCTTCTCCAAAGCCCTGGGAGATGAGCTGGGATTTAACTGGATGTGAGAAGACACAGGAAGGTCCTGAGCAGCACAGAGAGCCCCACGGACTTCATACTCTGCTTCAGCATTGCAGGAGGAGCCACGTGGGCTCAAATCCTTTTAGGATCTCAGGATATGCTGAGCTGGAAGGGACCCCCAAGGACCATCCAGTCCAACCCTCAGCCCTGCACAGCCCCAGCCCCAAGAGTCACCCCCTGTGCCCCAGAGGAGCATCCAAACCCTCCTGCAGCTCTGGCAGCCTTGGGGCCGTGCCCACTGCCCTGGGGAGCCTGGGCAGTGCCCACCACCCTCTGGGGAAAGAAGAGCCTTTCCCTGAGATGCCCCCTGAGCCTGCCCTGGCACAGCCCCAGCCATTCCCTGGGGGCTGTCCCTGGGCCCCCCAGAGCAGAGATCAGTGCCTGCCCCTCCTGTGCCCCTGCCCAGGAAGCTGCAACTGCAATGGGGTCTCCCCTCAGTCTCCTCTTGTCCAGCTGAACCCCCCAAGTGCCCTCAGTGCCCTCACACGCTGCCCCTCCAGGCCCTTGCCCATCTCTGTGCCCTCCTTTGGACACTCTGAGAGCTTCATATCTGATCATCCCCTCCAAGTCCTGGCCCCAACAATCCCATCCCGTCCCTGAGAATGTTGTGCAAACACTCCTGGAGCTCTGGCCGGTTTGGGGCCATGCCCCAGGGCTGTTCTGCCCACAGGATGCCCCAGGCAGCGCCAACCCGTGGGGCACAAAGGGCATTAGAGCTGCCAAGCTGTGCCACACGCGGTGCCAGCCATGAGCAGAGTGTTGTTGATGTCTCAGCTGCTTTGTGGGCTGTGACGTGGCATGGGATGTGTCACACTGGTGTGTTATGGAGGCTTGAAGTGCCCACTGTGATGATTTCCCTGCAGCTCCTGCCTTGTAGGGATGGCAGATCTGCACGGGGCACATCGTGCCTGATTAATTTTATGGACTGCAGCGGGTCAAGGTTGATTTCTTTCCCAAATAAAATCTCAGTTTAAGAGTAGCTCCATGTGCTGCTGGCTCAGGGACACGGGGTGCCATTTTATTGGCTCTTGTAGGTTGCTGGCTGGCTGGTTTTATTCTTTAATAAAACCTTTTGGCAGAGCTGTGGCTTCTTGTTGCCTTACAATTAGGGAGAGAAAAACCAGTGCTCAACTCTCCGACACAGAAGTTTATGAAACCAGCAGAGAAATGCAGGGAGACCTCTAAGAACAATGAAGGCTGAGCTGCTGGCTGTTAATGAGAAGGAAATGTGTTATTTTTAGCTATCCAAGAAGGTGGAAGGTGAAAAAAACAACAGAAGAACAAAGGAAATCTACAGTCCAATCCTGGATGCCAAAAAGCAATGCCAGAAAAAATAGTGAGCTGCTTCTGCAGGGTCATTTCTTTAGTGATGGGAAGGAGGGGGTTTGGTTGGCAGGGCCTCCAGGAGGGAGGGGCAGTCACTGCCTGGGGCTCTGGAGCTCAGTCTCCCTCCATGAGGAATCCAGTCGGTAAATCCAAACTGGGGAGAGCCGAGATCCCCTCCTGGCTCTGCTCTCTGAGCTGGGGCTGCACCAGGCAGAGGGAGCAGCTCTTTAGCAGGGAAAACTTCCAGGAAAGGAATGCTGGGGGTGAGCTGATGGGAGAGCAGCAGTGCAGGGGGAGGAAGCACAGCCCGAAGCCTGAGCTCTGCTGGGCAAACAGGGGCACTCAAACCCGAGTGTTTCAGCCCCAAAGGAAGGGGGTTGGTGGTGTGGGTGCCAGGGCAGGGAGGTCCCACAGGGAGGGTGAGCCCAGAGGGTTGTCACAGGGCAGTGGGCACGGCCCCAAGGCTGCCAGAGCTCCAGGAGGCTTTGGATGCTCCTCTGGGGCACAGGGGGTGACTCTTGGGGATGGGGCTGTGCAGGGCTGAGGGTTGGACTGGGTGATCCTTGAGGGTCTTTCCCAACTCAGGATATTCCATGATTCTCATGATAATCCCAAGCTGTGGGTGAGTGACACCTCTTGACGACGCTCTGAGGGACAGGGTGGGATTGTTGGGGTGTCTGTGCAGGGCCAGGGGTTGGACTGGATGGTCCTTGGGGGTCCCTTCCAGCCCAGCATATCCTGGGATTCTGTGACCTGAGGGTCAGGTTGGATCTCAGGGAAAGGCTCTTCTTTCCCCAGAGGGTGGTGGGCACTGCCCAGGCTCCCCAGGGCAGTGGGCACGGCCCCAAGGCTGCCAGAGCTCCAGGAGGGTTTGGATGCTCCTCTGGGGCACAGGGGGTGACTCTTGGGGCTGGGGCTGTGCAGGGCTGAGGTTTGGACTGGATGATCCTTGGGGGTCCCTTCCAGCTCAGCATATCCCAGGATTCTCTGATACGTTGGGTGAGGGTTTGGGTGGTCTCTTAATTTGCCTTCCCCAATGAGCTGGACCATCCCCAGGGCTGGGAGGGTGGCAGGGAGGGAGCCCTGGGGCACAGAGCAGCTGCTCTGGGCTCTGCCCCAACCCCCAGAGCAGTTTTCACATCAGAGCCACGGGAGGTACCCGAGGGCTGGGGCACAGAGGGCTGTGCTGGGATCAGCATCCCAGAGGGTGCAGCTGGTTGCGTAAATCAACACCCCACCAAAAATCGCCCATCAGGGGGTGTCCAAGTGCACAGACAGAGCAAGAACAGAACAGAGAGCAGGACCAGGAGAGAGGAGGAGGTGTGTTTTGTAACACAGCTCAGCCTGCTTCTAATGGAAACCATTATTCCAGGCTGGAATTGACTCCCTGCCAATGAAGATCCTTCCACGGAGGATTATCCTGTCATAGGTCCACCAGTGGCCTTGCCCCCCACACTGCCAAAGCTGAGCCCACACCAACAACTGCATTTCCAGCTCAAAACCGGCTCCTGGAGCTGCCAGGCACTGAGGGAAAGTGACACTAATCAGCCCAAGGAGGACAATCAAACCTAATTGACTTGTCCAGCAGCTTTGTCAAGGCACTCCCAGGTGCCTCCTGCCCTCCCAAGCTGCCACATCACATTCCCACAGCACCACTGTGGGTTCTGGGCATGTTTGCTGGGAAACTGGGGCTTCCCAAATCCTCCCAGCTCCTCAGAGCATCCAGAGCATTAAGGATTGGCAGGAAATGCAGGCAGACAATGCCCCCCATCCCTGCTCCTGCCCCCATGTCCCGGTGCCACCAGGCAGGGTCTCTGTGCCGCCCCAGGCACTGCCCCTGCTCAAAGGGTCCCTTTAACAACAATTAGGAATTTAAAAGCCGACCCTCCAAGCTCAGCTTTGCCCCCCTTGGGGTCTCCCCTGAGCTCCAGACCCTCGTCCAGGAGAGCAGCAATTACCTGGTGCCTCCTTCCCGAGGACAGGGAGAAATGGAATTAAGCAGGACAGGGATTTTTATCCCCAGCCAGCGGGAGCCCCGGGGATAATCGAGCTGTGGGTGTTTACAAAGCACTTGGAGCTCTTTGAGTGAAACGAGGGTGTTTCTGACCCCGAGGCTTTGCACAAAGGTGACACCCCAACCCAGCCAGCCCTTGCAAAGCCACCCACACCCCGTTCATGCACAAGGTCAGCCTGCAGCTCTTCTGCTCAAAACAGAACCCAACAAAGGCACTGGCTGGGTCTGACTGTGGAAATGACCCAAACCCCCTCTGTTTTCTGACTTTAAAAGCTCGAAAAACCCACAAGTGTACCCAAGTGATGAGGGAAGGAGGGAGGAGCTGGTTTTGCCCATCATGCCCTGCCCTGGGCTTAGATCATCACAGATGGTCCCACCAGCCTGGTCAGGCCTGAGATCTGAACCAGCCCATTTATCAGCACTGGCTGAAACCCAACATTTATCTGCCATTGGCAAGTCTGACATCTTAAGCTCCTTTTTCAGTCCAAATCCAAACCCAAACAGGCCAGATTTAAAAAAATTCCCCGGGGAGGAGAAAGTTTCTAAAAATGTGGCTGTCACGTAGTGGAAATATTATCTTGTACCTGGCCAGGTCTATTCCAGGATCCAGCCTAAAGTCTCCATTTTAATAAGGATGGGATTTAGCTCAGGACAGCAAATGTTTGACTAATGTTAAAAGAATGTCTATATGTTTGGGGAGAGAAATGAAAAAGGGGGAAATACTAATTTTTCTACTTATCTGGGTGGTAATCTCTTTGCAATCAGTGGGGTTGTTTTTTTTTTTTTTTTTAATTTGAGATATTCCAATTAGGACAGCAGCACATTTGGGGAGTGTTTAGGTGCAATTTTTATCCTTAGTGATGAAGAGTTGAGAGGGTTTTTGGAGCTCAGCAATGAGGGGGGTTTCTACCTACAGCCCAAACGTGCCTGGATCAAGGAAGCTCCTTTGAAAACCCCTTTGGAATGATTTTTCCAAGGAAACTTCATTCCTTTGCACCTGAGACAGGAGTTTTGCAGCTCCCAAGCTCATCCTTTTGCTCCTTGGTCAGCCCAAACCAAACCCAGTGCATCTCTCACAGCTTGGCAGGAAAAAAAAAAGGAGAGGAACTACGTGTTGCCACGAGGGATTTATATCTAAAATAATAACTTAATGCTTTAATTTCTTTGTGGTATGAATTAGCATAATAATCTGATAATAAGACATTACAGCCTGAGGGGGGGAAAAAAAAAAGGAAAAATGGAAAAAGAAATCACACACAGCTCAGCATTCCAGGAATTAAAACCAAGGCAAAAGCTCCAACTGGACTGGAATTGGATTGAAGTTTCAGGGGCATAAAGTGGGGAAGGATCAGGGGTTTTGTCACAGAAACATTTCCAAGGGACCACCAAGGCCAGAGAAAATGTTGACTGTGTGTTTATTGGTCTCTCATCTTCTGTGAGAGGAGGGTTTATTTACTGGAATCCCAGAATCCCAGGATATGCTGAGCTGGAAGGGACCCCCAAGGACCACCCAGCCCAACCCTCAGCCCTGCACAGCCCCAGCCCCAAGAGTCACCCCCTGTGCCCCAGAGGAGCATCCAAACCCTCCTGGAGCTCTGGCAGCCTTGGGGCCGTGCCCACTGCCCTGGGGAGCCTGGGCAGTGCCCACCACCCTCTGGGGGAAGAAGAGCCTTTCCCTGAGATGCCCCCTGAGCCTGCCCTGGCACAGCCCCAGCCATTCCCTGGGCATCAGTTTAAATAGAAGGTTTAACGTGGCAATGATGCCCAAAGCCATCTGGGGCAGGTGTGGCCACCCTGTGCAGGGAGTTCCTGAGGTGGCACAAGGTGATGTGACTGCCAAATGTGGTTTTAAGGCACCAAAATGCCCACACTGAGCTCTTGCTAAAATCAGTTAGAGAAAGCGAAGGAAAGCAGAGTCCAGGGGGGATCCTGAGCAGTCTGAACTGACCAGAGACCCCATTGCAGTTGCAGCTTCCTGGGCAGGGGCAGAGGAGGGGCAGGCACTGATCTCTGCTCTGGGGGGCCCAGGGACAGCCCCCAGGGAATGGCTGGGGCTGTGCCAGGGCAGGCTCAGGGGGCATCTCAGGGAAAGGCTCTTCTTTCCCCAGAGGGGGGTGGGCACTGCCCAGGCTCCCCAGGGCAGTGGGCACGGCCCCAAGGCTGCCAGAGCTCCAGGAGGGTTTGGATGCTCCTCTGGGGCACAGGGGGGGACTCTTGGGGCTGGGGCTGTGCAGGGCTGAGGGTTGGGCTGGATGGGCCTTGGGGGCCCCTTCCAGCTCAGCATATCCTGGGATTCTGGGATAAACAGATGGAGCTGCCCATGTTTGGACACCTAAAGGTGGGAATTCCATCCCGTGCCATCCCAAACCCCCAGGGCAGCTCATCCCCAAACTGGCCCAGGACAGAGCCCTCCAGCAGGGAGGGTAATTAACCCTCCAAAGGGATTAGCAGCAGATCCAAAGGTGTCTCCTGAAATCCCTAAATCCACACAGGGCAGGTCTTGCCCAGCATTGGTGGAGCTCAACCCGTAATTCCAGGCTTGACACCCATCAGGAGATGAGATGAGATGAGATGAGATATGAGATATGAGATGTTGTGGGGTGTGTTTATCCAGGAGGATCCCAGGCTGATTCCCTGGAAGACTCAAAGCCACAAGGAAAATCATTGTTTCCCAAGGTGATCACACACAGAAGGTCAGAGAGTTGTGCTCCTCATTCTTTATTTTTTGAAGGGTGTATTTTGGGGGGTTTATTTTGAAGAATCTTCCTGAGAGAGTGTCCTCAACCCCATGCCAGGCCTGAAAGGAAGGGTTTTGGCAGAACTTGCAGGGAATCCAACTGGAAATTTTTATAGCAGACAAATTAAAGTGCCTTTTGTGGCTACAGGTTTCACAACACCCAGAATGCCAATATCCCAACTCACTTCCCTTACATTTCCAGACTGAGGATTATCCAGCTCTGTATTTGACATTCTTTCTCCTCTATTACATCCAGGCCCAGAATTTAGGGAGTTTTCCGCCCCTCAATTTGGAAAAGCCCTTCAGCTTGCAAAGAACCTTTTAGTTTAGATATTTCCTCACAAATGAATCCCAAACAAACACAGGGGGTGCAGCTCATCCCCCTGGGCATGACCAGCCCCAAACCCACAACCCACTTTTGGGGGAGCAACTAAAACAATGGGAAATGAACAATTTTTATATCATCCCCAAATGTTTTCTATTTTCCTTAATGAAAACTCCTTTTATGTAGGAGTGATGCTCGACTCCCTCCTGTTTTTTCCCTTTATTTTTAAGGAGTTGAAGCCCCTTTTTATGAAGAATGTGACGTTTTCTTCCTTGCTCTTGGAGTTTTTCTCCCTTAGTGCTGCTTTTCCTTGACCATGTTGTGTGATTTGTTGGGCCTGAGTGATTTACACTTATTTTTGGGTGGGTTTGGGGTGTTTTTGCCCCTTTCTGCAATCCTGATCCCTCAATAAAGTGGGATCAGGGATGGTGAGTGTCCCTTTGAATCCTGAGGGGTTTATTGAATTCAGCAGAAGAGAATCTGACAGCTGCCAAATGAGACATTTCAGGCAGAGCTTTAGAAATTGGGAAGACCTGCCCATTTTTTGAGGAGATCATGGAATTGGATGATTTTTGCAAAGGGTTTCCAGCTAAATGATGCTGCTTTTTTTGTTGCTGTTGTTGTTGTTTTGGCTTTTTCTTTATAAAAAAAAAAGGTTGCTATGCAGCAAAAGGTAAATCCAGGGAAGGGCAAGGCTCACATTAAACCTGAGCTGGGGCTTTTGTGCACACTGAAATCACCCCCAAAATTCAGGCAAGTTCAGCAGAGGCAGCCGATTTAAAAGTGGGTGTGTGGATAAAATCTGAATTTTAAGGTGGTTTCAGGATGCTTTGATTTACTTTAGCTGAAAATCCACCCTTAAATATCTGTATGGCAGTGGGAGGTGTTTAGAGGCCGAAATATCTGGGGGGGGGAACAAAGAAAAGAAGGAAAATGCGATTTAATGCAGAGGGTAAAGAGTCTAAACTGCCACAAATGCAGGGTTAGGTCAGAGCCAGGGGGGATGCTCAGGAGCATCTCCACATTTGCACTGGTTTTCCAGGTGCTTTGAAGGAGGAGTGAGGGAAATCAGAGGGGCTGGAGGAGACCCTTGGCCTCCCTGCTGAGGCAGCATGGCTTTAATCCTCATTTCCGTGGGGTTCCTGCACACCTGGCTCAACACCCACATGTTTGGCTCCACGTTGCCATGGCAATTGGAAAGGTGTTGCCCAGCCCCTTTTTCCAAAGCAGAAGGAAGAGAGCTGGGCTGGCCTCAGGACTCGCCTGGAATTCAATATATACGTGGATCACACGGAGTGTCCCCCTCCAAGGAGAAGGGATTCAGACAAGCACAGATGGATAAAATACCCCAAAACAAGACCTTGCCTTCCAACCCCAACTCCTGGCAGGAATCTGGAAGCTGCTTCCCGAAAAATGAAGCAGCAGAGAGGCAAAATATCAGCAGAGAAACAGCTCTGGTGGTTCTGAGGGGAGTAATTAATCTTGGGGAGAGCTCATTGCACGATCCAGATTTCCAGAGCAAAGCTGAGTTTTCCAAAGGCATCTGGAGAGGCTCTGGAGACCTGAGCCTGCTCCTCTCAACCATCCTCCTGTTCAACCTCCAAATCCAGGGCTTAAAGTCCCAACCAGCTCTGAAATTCAATGTGTTTCTCTCCAAAGCTCTGTCTCGCCTCGGTGCTCCAAGATTTCCATTTGGGAATTTTCCAGCCCTCCCAGATTGGATGATTTTCCACTGGAGGAGACAAAACCCGCCAGGATGGTGTTCCCTGCAATCTCCTGGCCATGGCAAGCTGTCTGGGATAGCAACTTCATTTCCAGCTTGACAAATCAAGCTGCTGGCTCACTTTGAAATACTCCCAAGCGCTGCAGAGGAATCTTGATGTGCATAAAACTCTTGGAAGCCGGAAATCCTTGGATGGTTCCCCTCTGCTCAGCCCTGCCCCACCAGTTCAGATGAAAGCATTCTCATACTGGTCCCAGTTGGTCCCTCAGTCTCGGGGCTCACCAGTTTAACAGGGATCAACACCAATTATCCCCAGCAATAATTCCAGCCCTGGCATTTCCCCTGAGCCCTGCAAACACGGGTTAAATTTATCCAAGGTCTTGGAAAAACCCCCCAGTGCCTGGAACATCTGGCACATGCTGAGGTTTCCACGCTCTCAGGGTCTCAGACCTGTCACACACAGGGTGACCCCTGAGGCCATAAAGCCCCTGGGTCAGGACCCCGTGGATTCTCCAGCGCTTTGGGCTGTGCTTGTCAGTGATTAGGGAATGGGAATTTGTCCCAGAGGATGCTGGTGTGGGATGTGTCACGCAGACAGTCATCCAGCCTGAGGCAGGGCTCGGCTCAAAGGGCTTTTTTGTTTGCCTGTTGGCCTGGAAGGTAAAAAGCCTGGTCTGGGGTTTCCACAGCCCAGCGGGACCCAGACAGGGAGTGGCATTTTGTCTGGAGCGTTCCCGGTGTTGGAACGAGCAAGGAAAGAGCCCTTAAACTGCCTTTTGCATCCCTGAGTGGCACAGGGACCGAGGGAAGTCCCTGTCACTGTCCCTGCTGTGCTGGGGACACTGAGATAACAGGAACACCGTGAGCTGGGGAATCCCATCCAGCTGAAACGCGGCATTCCCGGGACACCAAAGGTCCGTCCCAGGTGATGCAATGACAGATCCCAAACGGCAGCCCCTCCCAAGAAATGCTGCCTCTCATGCGGATTCCCACTCGGCACACAGTGGGAATCTTGGCGTTGTTTTGTGCACAGCCAGGAGTTGGACTCGATTATCCTTGTGGATCCCTTCCAGCTCAGGATATTTGATGATTCTGAGGTGCTCCCTCCCCTTGCAACGCTGCCAAGCCCTGCCCCAGCCCTGGGTGAAGGTCCCACATACCAGCCTGTCCCCCTTCACCCTGCCTGGGCAAACAGCTGGAGCACTTTGGGGAGAGCCCCAACCTGCAGTGCCAACCCTGGAGGGGAATAAACCTGCCCAGGCAGTGCCCAGCTTTGATCTGCTCCAGGAAGGTTATTCCTTTAAACAGCAGCACAAATTTCACACAACCTGAAGATTTTCAGGGGGCAAACCTCGATCTAGACTTTCAGTGACCTCCCAGAGCATCCCTGCCAGGGCATCACCCCCTGGCACCCCCGTGTGAGCTCCCAGCCCCATGCAGGGCTGACTGATGGGAGGTGAGTCCTGACACTGAACCTTTGGGAGTGCAGGAGAAATTCAATCAACACACCAGCATTTGTTTGTTTTCCAGCCCTCCCCCCCCCATCCTAATGGCGTTTCAGGCTGTTTGGCTGCATTCCCCACCTCACAAACAGCATTGAGAGCCCTGAGTTTAAAACCTGCCAGTTTTAAATTTGGTTTTAAACTCGGTTTTAAACTGCTGCTGGCAGTGGGGATGCTGCTTTAACCCCGGCAGGGCAGGAGGTGCAGGGCAGAGCCAGCCCCTCTTTCAGGGCACTCCTGCAAAGTCAAGGAGATTAATGGAGTTTTATTTTGAACTGACTGTGCAAATTGAAGTGCCCAAGAGCCTCAGGGGCTGAGACATCAGTTCATGGGGCCACCCAGCCTGCAAACACCTCCAGCTTTCCTTCTGCTGCAGGGAGAGAGTCTGGCTGTGTATGTGGGGTTTTGCCTTCCCAGCTCAATCAGGCCTTAATGTCTCTGCCCTTGGAGAGGGCACAGGCAGGAGAAGGTTCTCCTGGAAATGTCCATCCCTGTCTCCAGGTGAGCAGAGACCTCCCAAACCCAACCCTGGCTCTGGCAACACCACAAGCATCCCAGATGTTAAAGCTTAGCCCTGTAACACACTCACACACCTCCCAACACCCTGAGCATCGCTGAATTCAGGGCTGGGGAAGGAAAGTGGCTTTGCATTTGGGGCATTTATAATTTTCTAAGGTTTGGGTTGTTGGTTGGGGTTTGGTTTTATTTTGTTTCTAGAGAGGGTGATGTGGTTGGTTTTTTTTTAAACTTGGGTTGAGTTCTTGCAATCAGAGGACACAAAGCCATCAAGTCTGTTGTTCTGTGGGGGAATTCTGTAGTTGGGTGATGAGGAAAAATCAGAGCCCTGCAAGGAGGGGGTGATGTGGGAGGTGTCACCTCAGCCCCTTTGGGTGCCTTTTAGTGGCATTCCAGGGGCACGAAAGGGATAATTCCAGCAGCAGCAGCACTTTCCCACATCGTGGTGCTATTCCAGGCTGTCCCCCCGTTCCCCTGGGGCTCCCCTGCACCAGCTGAAGTCAATCCCTTGGTCATCAAACACCCCAATGTGTAAGTGATGTCTGAGAGCATCCCAATCCATAAGCAGCTCCTTCCCAGGACAAGGAGACATGGATTGGGATCCCAGACTCTCTCCCCAAGGAGGATCCAACCTGAGTTTAATTCCCCACTGGAGGAACTCCACAAGTGCAGACAGATGGAACAAGGAGGAGGCAATACCTCCCGGGCCTCCAGTTTTGTTGCACACCCTCCACATGATTTATTTTTAATTATGAGGAGAGTTACCAGCAGCCTCAACCCCAAACTGCTCCCGTTTGCCATTGCTCACAGCCACATCCATCCCTCCTTTATTTTGTCAGGATGTTCCAGTCAGTCCCTTTGCCACATGGAAAGGAGACAACTGCAGAGCCAGGAGATGATTTAAAGGTTAAAGGTGTGAAGTGTCTGCCACAGGTTGGCTGGTTCAGCTGCTCTGGCTCTGAGGACACTTAATCTGCTGTCAAGCTCGGCCTAGAAAAGCCAAGAAGCCAAAGCCAGCCCTTTCTCCAGGTGTCCCTTGTCACAAACACAGAGTAGTTGTTTTATTTCCTCCACTGAAAAAGAAAAAAACAGCTGACACATATTTAAAAAGATCAGCAGTTCCACAGAGAGGTGTTTGGTGGGAAAGCAGTGCCTGGAATTGGGTGGGATTTGCCCCCAAAGCTTCAGGACAGCAGCTCGGAGTGTGGGTTGGGCTCTGGGCACGGGGGTCCCTCCCAGCTCCAGGCAGGACCCAGAGGGTCTGTCAGAGCAACACCAAACCCCACCCCTCTGTACCAGGGGGAGATGGAGATGGATTTCCACCCACAACAAGCTCCTGGGAACAACAGAAAGCTTGGAAAGCTCTTCTCTGTGGTGTCCAGGGACAGGAGCTGAGGGAAGGGTCTTCAGCAGGACCTCAGTGTGGGCGTTTGGGTGAGTTCAGTTTTGCAGTCACACCACTTTGTGCCACCTCAGGAGCTCCCTCTGTCCGCACCTGCCCCTGATGGGTTTGGGCATCACTGCCATGTTAAACCGTCTATTTAAACTGATGCCCAGGGAATGGCTGGGGCTGTGCCAGGGCAGGCTCAGGGGGCATCTCAGGGAAAGGTTCTTCTTCCCCCAGAGGGTGGTGGGCACTGCCCAGGCTCCCCAGGGCAGTGGGCACGGCCCCAAGGCTGCCAGAGCTCCAGGAGGGTTTGGATGCTCCTCTGGGGCACAGGGGGTGACTCTTGGGGCTGGGGCTGTGCAGGGCTGAGGGTTGGGCTGGATGGGCCTTGGGGGTCCCTTCCAGCTCAGCATATCCTGGGATTCCCTGATCCAATTTCTCCCTGTGTCCTCCTTCCACACACACACTAAGCCTCTTTCCAAGTGCCAAACTCTCTTCCCTGGTTTTTCCAACTCTTCTTTGGGATGGAAAGACCCTCTTTCTGAAGGGCCACACCAACCTACAAGCCCAGTAACCCGCTGACAGCCCTCACTGGGATTGCAACCATGGAATTCCCAACCTGGCCATAAAACTTCCCTTTCCCAACTCCCCTTAAAAATCCCCATTTGCTGAGCAGTTCGTGGCTCACCACACTCAGTTGGCATCTCCAGGCTGGATCGAGATATCCAGGTATGAAAACCATTCTAGCAGCCCTGTGGGACAGGAGATACCCCAGGAATGCTTCCTGCAATTCCATTCCTTTCCCAGTGGAGCATGTCCAGGCTGGGTGTGAGCTGGGAATCAAGACATTTGTGCAGTCCTCAGCTCATCAAGGATTCCAATGTATTACCAGCGTTTCTAATGGATTTAAGGGGAAAGAAATAATTCCCTTCATGCATAATTTATTTACGCCACAAATATATACAGTGGGAAATGTGCTGTGTTAGCTGGGAAAAGTGCACAGGCAGCACAGGGAGGGCAGAATTCCCAGCCATCCCCTTCATCCCACGCCTCAAAGGGATATTTCAGCTTGTCAGGTGCTCCTGGTGGAAACATCTCTCATTCCAGGGTGAGCTCTCCCTCAGAAACAGCTCCCGGCCCTGATTCTCAGCCTGCTGCTCCACGTGCTGCGGGTCACCCCAAATCCTGGTGACACAACATCCCCCAGCCCCCAGGGCAGGCAAATCCCAGGAATTTCAGCAGCCTGGATCCTCTTGTCTTCCCCCTGTGGTGTTGTTTGTATCGTGACAGGACAGGCTGACGAAGAATCTGCCTTGGAGGAGTCTCAGGATGCAACTTGGCATCTCAAATCCTTAAAGGGGGATGTGAAAAGACTCCAGGAGGAATTTCACAGAGATCCTGGAAGATGCAGGTTCCATGAAAAGGGTAAAATCATCTCAGGTGCCTCCCTGGAGCTATGAGGGATATAAAGTGCTTAAGCCAAGGAGGAAAAACTCTGGGAGATGCCTGGAAGGAACCCAGGAGGACACAAAACTCACCTCAGGCACATTCCCTGGAGGAGTCCAAGGCTGGTTTTGCACCCAGAGAGTTTGGGATGATCCTGTGGAGGTGGATGCTCCAAGAATGGCCCCCCAGCAGTGCTGAGGTCCCAGAGTGGTGTTGCACAGACACATCCAGGTTGGGATGATGTTGGGAATGTTGCTGAGAGGCAGAAGGAGCTGGAAGTCACTGTGGGGGGCAGGAGGGATTGGGGGGCTCATTACTGGCCTTGCACTAATTAATCCTTTCCCTCCCTGACAAGACATTCAGCTCAGTGACCTCTCTGTGACCTGGCAGTTGGGTCTCCACATGCCCCAGGGAAGAGGGAACCATAAATTTACCTTCACTCACTAAAATAAATTACAAGAAATTAATGTCCCATAATGAGACAATTTGTCATTGCTGATAGGCCCAGCTTTAACGGAGGGGTTTAAAACAGCACCATTAATTTCTATGGCTTTGCTATTTAATACTTAAACAGGATGAATCTTGCTATAAAGGCAGTTTACTTGGAAAGCAGGGAAAGAGAGGGGGAGGAAGGGAAGGGAAGGGAGAGGAAGGGAAAGAAAGGGAAGGGAAGGGGAGGGGAAGGGAAGGGAGGGGAAGGGAATTGTGTGTGTCTGAGCTGCCTCTTGCCTTCAGCTGAAGGAAAGGTGGGTTTAGCCCTATAAATTCAGTTGAGGGATGTAAATCCTCTTGGGAAACAAAAATCAAAGGTGACAGTGAAAACAGGAGCATCATAACTCCAGGGCCCATCTCTACATGCCCAGCAAGGTTCTGGCTTCTGCATTCCACTAATTGTTCCAAAGTTGGCCCATCTCTGGGACAATTGGATTCTGGTGAGACCCTGAGCAAAACCAGCAAGGGAAACACGGATTCCATGTGGAAATCAGAGGTGCCTGTACTGTGGACTCTCCTCCCTGCTGAGGAGGGACTGTTTACAAGGGCCTGGAGGGACAGGTTTTAACTAAAGAGGCAAAGTTTAGCTGGGATACTGGGGAGAAATCCTTCCCTGGGAGGGTGGGCAGGCCCTGGCACAGGTTGGGCAGAGAAGCTGTGGCTGCCCCATCCCTGGCAGTGTCCAAGGCCAGGCTGGAGCACCCTGGGCTGGTGGGAGGTGTCCCTGCCCATGGCAGGGGGTGGCACTGGGTGAGCTTTGAGGTCCCTTCCAAACCATTCCATGATTTTCTGATCCCCCTCCACCTACAAATCCTCAGTCTGAGGTTTGCAGGAGGCTTTGCAGATGCAGCTGCATCCAGAGGTGTTTGGAGCAGAGGATCTCAGCTCTCATGGCCACCAGCCATTCCCTTCCCTTCCCTTCCCTTCCCTTCCCTTCCCTTCCCTCCCCTCCCCTCCCCTCCTGCAGGTGGTTTCAGAGCTGCTCACAGCAGGGTCGGTGTCTTTATTCCTCCTGCTTTTCTCCATGTTTTCCCTGCCTTCTCCACTCCATTTGCTGTCAGTCTGGCACACTCTGCTCTCAATAGCAGGGCTGAGACACTGAAGCACCAAAAAGCATCCAAACCCTTTGGATGGACCTCCTGCATCTCCTCTTTTGCTGGCAGTACAGCCCATGCCAGGCAGCAGCCCCATCATGTCCTGTCCCTGGCTCTCCACATGCTCTCTTGGAGCAGTTTCCCGAGGTCCCTGGCTGAGCAATCCTGCAATTCTCATCTTGCCTTTGGCTCTTTCTCTGCTGCAGACCCAGTGGTGGGGGAAGCAGAGCCCACAGAGCAGCGTGGGGTCTGCACTGCTCCTGCTTGCAGGGGAACAAGTGCTCAGCCCGTCCCTGCTCCGGGGCCCTGGGGACCTACATTTAATTAATCTCCCATTTGCTGAGCTCAGCTGACTCCCTTCCCCCAGCGATCCTTTTCCTTATTATTGTCCACAGCCTGTTGTTGTTTGAGAGACCCCTCCCAAAGGGCACATCAGCCCTGCCAGGGTGGGTCTCACAAAGGGAAGGGGTTGGCACCAAATGTGTTGTCTGGGAGCCCTGCAGGGTCCCAGCTCTGCACAAAGGCACAGGCAAACCCCCAGACTGCTGGAGACCTTAATTCTAATCAGATTTATTTCATCCTAATTAGAAATCATTTGGGTGGCACGTCCTGTGTCACACTCCTAAATTCAGCACTCCAGCACTGCCTTCCCAGGGTTACACTGGCCAGGGAACAAAGGCAAAGCCACTCACTCCATCCTACCTGTTGTTCTCCCAGAAATGCCATTAAACGGCATCGATTTCCTGCAGGGAGCGATTCTGGAATCACAGGGAAGAGGCCTCTGAGATCATCAGATCCAACCTGTGACTGATCCCTGCCTTGTGCCACATCCAGTCATTCCTCAGATGCCTCCAGGGATGCGGACCCACCACCTCTGGATAAGGATAACGTGAAGAGTCTGACCCTAGAGCACACAAAGTGTGTCTTTCTCTCACTGTCTCACTCTTTGTCTCCTGCTGCCTCTGTCAGAGCAACATCTCAGCCTGAGCCTTGTGCTGCTGCCACCTCCTCCCCCCAGCAAAGGCCCACCAAGAGCCCTCCTGCTGCTCAGAGGTGTTTCATCCCAGGGCCAGCCACGCTCAGGGATTCTCCAGGTGGGAAGAGACTTTGAGCAAACTCCCTTTACTGTCTCTCCTGATCCTCTGCCTTTGAAAGAAGGATGTCTGGCAGCTCCAGCAGCGCTTTGTGAGAGCCCCTGGGCTGGCTCACCTGGCCAGCCCTTCCATGAATCACTGAATTCCTTCCATGAATCACTGAATTCCTTTCCCAATCAGGAAAACAAAGTTCTGGGGACTGCTGTGGTTTATGAACCCGATTTAATTCTGCACTGGGATGGCGGGAAACCTCCTTTGGTCCAAGTGATGGTGTCAGAGCTTTCTGGAAGTGGAGGGGCCAAGGTTTCAATTCAGAGCCCTTGTGCTTCTCTAGAGAGAACAGCAAATTTCACCCCGGACTTCAGAAAGCTTCCCCTCAGAAACATAATGGGAAAATATTCTCATCAGCTGCTCCGGCTGCAACAAAGCATTTCATTTTGAGCAAAGGAATAAGGTCAGATAATTCTGGCTGGTTGATCTGCTGGGACAGACGTGGAGCTGTTTCATTCCTGCTCTCAAGGTCTCCTCACATCTCCCCTTGATGTCCCTGCAGAGATGATGGGGACACAGGTGAAGCCTTTGAACCCTTCGTTCCTCACAGAATCACTGACNCAAAACTGCCCCCAAGGTTTGAGGGGTCTCACCAGTGCCAGCCTGAGGGGACAATCAGTGTCCTGGTCCTTTGTTTTGCTCTGTCCCCCAATCGTTTTAAGAAGGGCTGAATTTCAGCCTCGGTTCACCCTTTGCTCAATGGCCTGGCTGAGGAGTGAGAAAACAATTCAAGAAGAGGTCATTGCTGTGTTGCAGGATTTGCTGGAGATGCTGGTGGTGTGGCAGGAGGGACAGCACTGAGGGACTGGCCAGGATCTGCTCCAGAAGGTTCCTTTCCAGTAGCAACAATCACAATCCCACTCAGTCCCTTAAGTGTTTCTCTTCTGAGGAAATGTGGGGAATTTCAGGAATCACTGAGGCCTCTCTCAAGCCCTAAATCCACGTTCACACTGGCAGCAGGTGAGGGAGAAACCTCAGGGCACATTTACTCTCTGCAGGGAGTGGGATGTGCCAACCCCTGCCCAGCCCAGCCTGTCCCAGCCCTGTCCCAGCCCTGGGCACAGCAGTGCTGGGCTCCAGCTCACACAGGGCCCCTCTGAGGGGTTAAGGAGCTTGGAATCTGCACCACAAAACCAGAATCACAGCATCTTTTAGGCTGGCAAAGCCCTCCAAGGTCTCACCAGTGCCCAGCCCGGGCGGGGCAATCAAAGCCTTTGCAAACCCACGGGCACATTGCATGGAACATCACAAATTTAATGTCCAATCTGCTGGATCAGGCACTTGTTTG
The DNA here is from genome assembly GCA_013400415.1 of Scytalopus superciliaris. Lineage (NCBI taxonomy): Eukaryota > Metazoa > Chordata > Aves > Passeriformes > Rhinocryptidae > Scytalopus > Scytalopus superciliaris. The sequence continues at coordinate 78,042 of VXBX01004242.1, read as the reverse complement.
TTGGGAGGCATCCTGTTTTCCCTAACAGGGATCTCACCTCCCAGAATTCCAAGTGTCAGGATGAATAACCTGCCACAAAAAGGCTGCTCTTCACATTCAGCACTCGAGTTCAACGGGATTAAGACGGGGGTGATTTTAATGGCAAAACACATTAAAAATTAAGCTCCTTATTCTGAATTAGCTTAATCCTTACATTTCCTGTAGGGAATTCAGATTCTCTTCTCCCAGGAGTGCACCCATGGGGGTTTAATAACACATGATCTCCTGGTCATGCTTTTTTCAGGTGGTTCTGCCATCCTGTTTGTACCTTCAGCAAGTAAAACACCTCATGAAACTCAACCAGTCCTTCAGGACCTCAATTTTCCTTCCACCCCAGGTGAATTCCTGGCCACCAAGGCAGCAAGTCCTGCTCTCCTCCTGCTCCTGTGACATTTATGGGCTGCACCAACCCCAAGAGCTTTGGCTTACACATCACCCCAGCATTGCTGGGGGCAAAGAGGCAACGGGTTTAATGGAGAAGACATCCCATTGCTTTTTATGGATTTAGCACGGCGAGACTCACCATCTCAGGCAGTAAAATTCCACGTCTGACCCAAACCTTTTCCTCTGGCTCCTCCATCCCGAGGTGCAGCAAGGCCTGAAGCTTTGGAGAAAGGGCAGCAACGCTCATAACGTGCTTCACCAGCTGTTCAACGGGCAAACCAAAGCCACTCCTCTCCCCATGGCCTGGAGCACGAGGAGGTTTAATTGCCCTTATCACAGGCTTAGTTTGCAGAGCATCAAAGGCTCTTAATGGTCATAAAATCACCTAGTGCTGTTTCATCTGTAACCACCGTGTTTCTTTTTATGGCAAGGCTGTTCCACACTTTGATTGCTCAGAGAGGGGCAGGTTGGATCAGCACTCATTTCATTCCCATTAGCCACGTGCACTGGATAATGTAAGCAATAATCTCGGCCTATTATTCTGACAACACAAAACCCCATTAAGGTCAATGGTTCAAGAACTCCTTTGGCTTTGGTGCAACGTGGGCTCATTAAAATCAGCCACAAATGCCACTAGAGGGGGGATGAGGAAGATCTCTGGGAATGGGAGCAGGAGAGACATATTATCCTCTTTTTTTTATTCCCCATCACCAAAGGGAATGTTCAGCAACAGGATTCCCATCCTGTGAGAAATCCCAAGGGAGTGTTTAGCAGCAAGATTTCCATCCTATGAGAAAAATCCCGATTTTTGGGTGCGATTCTTCAATCCAGAGCAGAAGGAAATTCAGGAGACGTTGCCCACAAATGGAAGCACCTCCTGCTTTACCCCCACGAGGCAGATTTTGGGAGTGAGTGGGGAATGAGGATGAGAAAACACCCCATGCATGATGTGACATCCCCAGCAGAGAGGTCAGGGCACAGAATGATAATCAGGCTCGAAGGAACACCATAAAACACAATAAAACCCCCCCAAGAAATGGGTCTATAAATATGTGAATTGGTAAGTGGGACAGCAAAAGATGCCCCTTCAGCAGCAGGGAACAGGCAGGGCCATATTCCATGGAATCATGGAATCATCATGGTGGGAAAAGACCACCAAGATCATCAAGTCTAACTTGGGACTCATCCCTAACTGAGTGCCATGTCCTGTCATTCCTTGGACACCTCCAGGGACAGGAATTCCACCCCTCCCTGGGCAGCCCCTCCCAAAGCCTGAGAGCTGTTCCAATTCCCAGAATCCATCCCAGCTCAGGGTCTGGACATCCCAATGAATGTTGGGAACAGCAGGGAATGTGCTCCTGGAACATGGAATCGTGGACCAGGCTGTTTGAGATCAAGCAGGGCCCAACCTTGGCCCTGGGGCTGTAGGATTTGTTCTCTGCTGACTCTGGTTGTGAACTGGAGATCACTCAGGTCAGGTGTGGAGGAAGCTCCAAATGCTGAGTGAGGTACAAGATGAGCCCGAGATAGCACAGCAATAATTGAAATACTGTAATCCTTCTCTCCTATAATAACTGAAATACAATCTCAGGGAGGAAATGGGCAGGTTCAGAACCAGGGGGTGACCTGGATTGCACACTCAGCATCAGAAGATACCCTGGGAGGTACAGGAAGATATGGGAGAAACCACCTTGGTTTGGTCAGCTCTGAAAAGTCTCAGCTGAAGTTGAGAGAGATGGACCCAGAGAGGGCAAGGGCAGCAGCAAAAAACCCCAATTTAGGGGAAAAATCATAGAATCAGAGAATATCCCGAGTTGGGAGGGACCCACAGGGATCAAATCCAGCTCCTGGCCCTGCACAGACACCCCAGCAATCCCACCCTGTCCCTCAGAGCGTTGCCAAGAGGTGTCACTCACCCCCAGCTTGGGATTAAACAAGGGGTGTCCTCAGCACTGAGTGGGTTTTATTGGGAATTCCATATCCCAGAATGCCAGGATATGCTGAGCTGGGAGGGACCCCCAAGGCCCATCCAGCCCAACCCTCAGCCCTGCACAGCCCCAGCCCCAAGAGTCACCCCCTGTGCCCCAGAGGAGCATCCAAACCCTCCTGGAGCTCTGGCAGCCTTGGGGCCGTGCCCACTGCCCTGGGGAGCCTGGGCAGTGCCCACCACCCTCCAAATGGATAAGCTGGGACTGCCTAATCCAGGGAAAACCCACCAAGAGGAACAGGATAACCATCCCCAAATGTGCACAAGGAAAATTCTGAGAGTAAAGGCCCATCAGCTTTGGAGACAGGACAAGAAATAAGAGGTTTTTCTCCATGAAGGAATATTTAGGCATTTTGAGAGCCTTTCTCACAGCTCTGGATCAGATTGTGCCGTTGGTTGATTGGAAAAATCTCCCTTTCTGGAGTTTTTTAGGACCAGGTTATGGAAAGAGCAGCCTAGAAGGGTTTCTGCAGAGCAGATCTTGTGTCATAGCTGTGACAAGATTAAATGTCTTCTGTCCTGCCTCTGCCAGGCTGTGCTTTTATAGAAAATGTCATTCTTAATATTAAAAAGTCATATAAGACGGATAGAGATCTATATTTGTATGTTCAGGTTTGTAGATGTACACCTGAATATTAACCCTTCTATCCAGCAATCATACAGAAGCCTCTATGTAAGGAATCCTAAAGAGAACTTTGATGCAGATGATTTGAAACGGGAACATCAGAGTTTTCAATTTCTCGGGAAAATATCACAGAAATCAGCGTTGGAAAGTTTTTATTTATACGGAGCAACGCTGTGTTTTGCAACGGGAAACGGAGCAGTTTGAAGTGCAGAGTCACCCGAATTCCCAGCAATTAAAACATTAACTCCGCCCTCCCTCTGAGTCTTTGTAGGCGATTTAATCCCGTGTTGTGAAAGTTCGGGTTGGCTCTCTGCCAACGGCCAAACCTCACAAGAAAGATTCCCCCCCTCCCTCTCCCGAAATGGCAAAAAGCAGCAAGAGAAAATTGAAGATATATATATATATTTACATATATTAAATTTATATACCG
>VXBX01004242.1:61378-72720 GCA_013400415.1 Scytalopus superciliaris | reverse complement strand
CCAAATCCATGGAGAGAGGGGGGGGAGATGCTGAGGCAAAATCCATGGAGAGAGGGGGGAGATGATGGAGCCAAATTCATGGAGAGAGGAGGGACATGATGAGGCCAAATCTATGGAGAGAGGGGGGAGATGATGGAGCCAAATCCATGGAGAGAGGAGGGAGATGATGAGGCCAAATCCATGGAGAGAGGGGGGGGAGATGATGAGGCCAAATCTATGGAGAGAGGGGGGAGATGATGAGGCCAAATCCATGGAGAGAGGAGGGAAATAATGAGGCCAAATCTATGGAGAGAGGGGGGAGATGATGGAGCCAAATCTATGGAGAGAGGAGGGACATGATGCATTTCCATGAGCATATGGAGGAGGGGGATGCCTTTAAACCCTGTTCCCAATCCCACCTGGGCTTCTCCGCCCACGGCACTGCAAGGAAAAACCCCAAAAAGCCACCCAGCCAACAGCCAGCACATCCTAATTCAGGCCAGGAGTCGAAGATCCCAAGAGAATGATGTGCCCAAGAGCCATTAACATTCCAGGGGAGTGGAAAAACTCCAGCCTCAATCTGCCACTGCTGGAGTTTGGATGTCAGGAGCATTTCCACGGTGCCCAGCAGCAGGCAGGGAGATTTCAGTCCTCAACACAACTGCTTTCACGGGCTTTAAATCTCAAACTATTTGGCTTTTCTTTGTGCTTTTTTTGCTTTTTTCCCCCCCTCTTTAATTCTGGCCTCTTGCATTTAATGAGAAGAAAGAAAGGAGAGCACCAGCACTGATCCCATCAATGCCAAGCCTGATGCTGGAGAGGCGACAGAGGGACAGGCATGATCTTATTAGTCATTTCAAAGTGAATTTAATAGGTCATTTAATACTCAAGGAGGAAGAAGGGAAACGTCAGGAAGAAGAAAAACACGCTCCAGAAGCAAGATTGTGGATATGGAACCTCGTGCTCTCAGCAGCACAAGCTCCTGGGTTCATTTCAACAACGAGAAGCAAAGATGTTGTCCTCATCAGGGCTAATTAAGTCCTAATGAGTTCTGTGTGACAAGAGTCACCAGGTCAAGGCAGGGTTTGTCTGGGCTGCATCTTCACAGGAGAACCTTCTCCTGCCTTCCTTAGGAGCTTATCCCACATCCAACACCTCATTCCCACATTCCCTGTGGGAGAACCAGCAGTGGGGATGGAGCTCCGTGAGGAGGACGGGGCACAGCGTGATCCATCTGCACTGGGATGTGGGTCACATCCCTGTTGGAAGCAGCTGGTGCCATTCCCGTCCCACCCCATCCCACCCCATCCCATCCCACTATCTTGGGCACAGTAATTCCAGCCATTCCAAGGCACTTCTCACTATCACACCCTCCTTTCCCAGCTGTACCTGTGTGGAGAGTTTGAGGGCATGTTGGGAATCNCCCCACCCCATCCCATCCCACCCCACCCCATCCCAGGGGGAATGGCCACCCTGATGCCACCTGGTCACTTCCAGGAGGGAAGTCACTTCCATGGAAAAGGAAGCAGAAGTGATGCCGTTTCCCAAATGTGGAGCTGATGGAGCAGTAACAGGAACTAGAGGGAAATTTTCCATCAAAGTCGGGGGGGGTTGATGAAAAACAGGGTTTTTTTCCCAAAGAAAAGCTTTGGGATTTCATGTTCTTTTAATGAGTGTGTCTGAGAGCCTGTGGGAAAATGAAACAAAACATTCCCACCCTATCCCTGCTCTCATTCCTCTCCCTCCTCCCTTCTTCCAATGGAAAGGGTGACAAGTTGAGGGAAGGAAGGATCAAAACCTAAAGCAATCCAGGTCACATTCCAGTTTTTGTGACCCCTTTTTCCATAAGAAAAGGGAAAACAACGACAGCTTTTCGGTGGGAGAGGATTACTGCAAACTCCTGGAAGTGTTTGCACACCTTGGCCAGCTCCCCTTGGGGGAAATGATTGTTTTCCTCATTCCACAAGCCCTTAAATCCCCTGAAATCCCTTTAGGAGATAAGGAAACTGAGCGAGGTGTGAGCTCAGCAGGGCAGGGCCAGAGCCAAGCAGAGACCCCCCTGCTCAGCACGATGTTCATTACCAGCTCTTGCTTTAATTGGGGCTGATGGGCACCGTGTTCTCCTCCCCTCCTTGATGCTCCTTCCAGCTCCCCTCCCGAGGGATGGGGACACAGCTGGGCCCTTTCCCAGGAATCCTCTGCCCTGGGTGGGCAGGGAGGGCTTTCCCTGGCACAGCCCTCCCTGCCGGTGCAGGAAAAGCCTCTCAGGAGCCCCGTCAGGGCTCTGGGTGGGGTGGGAATGTTGATGAGCCGTGACAGTCTCTGTCTGAAGGCATAAGGGGTGGCAGAGTGACGGGCACAGCCTTTTCCTTCTCCACCTCTGAGAGTGGTTTGCTTTTCCTTGGAGTTTCCTTGGAGTTTTCTTGGAGTTTCCTTGAAGTCCCAGCTGCTCCAACCCTTAGAGCCCATCCCAGCAGCCCATGGAGATGTGCCCAGCAAGAACATCCAAATAAGCACGGCCAGCAGGATGAGGGAGGGGATTGTGCCCCTCTGCCCCCTCCTCCAGCTCTGAGAGTGGTTTGCTTTTCCTTGGAGTTTCCTTGGAGTTTCCTTGGAGTTTTCTTGGAGTTTCCTTGAAGTCCCAGCTGCTCCAACCCTTAGAGCCCATCCCAGCAGCCCACAAAGATGTGGACACCAAGAACATCCAAATAAGCACGGCCAGCAGGATGAGGGAGGGGATTGTGCCCCTCTGCCCCCTCAGGTGGGACCCCCCTACAGAGCTGCCCCAGCCCTGGGGAGCAGCACAGGGAGGACTTGGAAATGCTGGAGCAAGTCCAGAGGAGGCACCAGGATGGTCAGAGGGCTGGAGGAAAGGCTGGGAGAGCTGGGATTGTTCACCCTCAAGAAGAGAAGGCTTTGGGATGACCCAACTGTGGCCTTGCAGTGCCCAAAATGAACTTACAGGACAGATGAGACAAGTTTATTTACAAGAGCCTGGAGGGACAGGACAAGGGGGAATGGGTTCAAATTAGATATTGGGAAGAAATTCCTCCCTGGGAGGGTGGGCAGGCCCTGGCACAGGTTGGGCAGAGAAGCTGTGGCTGCCCCAGCCCTGGGAGTGTCCCAGGCCAGGTTGGAGCCCCCTGGGCTGGTGGGAGGTGTCCCTGCCCATGGCAGGGTGATCTTCAAGGCTCCTTTCCAACCCCAACCATTCTGTGCTGCTCCCAGACAATGTTTTAGGAATTTGCCAGGGCATGGACATCCTCTGACCTGCTCTAGCAAGAGGCGTCAACACAACCTTCAAGGAAAAGGTAGAAGGATGAAGCCAAATGAGAAAGCCCAGAATTCCTTGGGGAACCACCAATGGCCCTGAAGCTCTCCATGCTCCAAGCTCAACCAATTAGTCACCCAAACCCAAAGCCCAACAGGAGCTGCCCCAAACAGCACAGAAACACATTCCATGGGACATCAGCACTGTCCATCCACAGACAGCACTCCTTGCCTTGGGTAGACGAGCCCAGCTGAGGCTTTCGGGGGGCCAGCACAAAAATAAGCACACACAGGGTATTTATAGCAAACCATTAAGACAAATCCAATCTCCTCACGCCCTCCCTGCATTCCATTTGCTCTTGGAAGCAGCAGAGCCTGAGGACATCACTGCAGGCACCAGATCCTGCTCCCTTTGTTTTTATCTACATCTGGTAACTGGGTTAAAATCTAAAGTAGGACTAATCAGGCTAAAAATAACTCTGCTCCCAGCCCGGGCTGAGGCCAGCAATGCTGTTCCCATCCCCACTGGAGCTCCTGCCATCCAANTTTCCTTGGAGTTTCCTTGGAGTTTCCTTGGAGTTTTCTTGGAGTTTCCTTGAAGTCCCAGCTGCTCCAACCCTTAGAGCCCATCCCAGCAGCCCACAAAGATGTGGACACCAAGAACATCCAAATAAGCACGGCCAGCAGGATGAGGGAGGGGATTGTGCCCCTCTGCCCCCTCAGGTGGGACCCCCCTACAGAGCTGCCCCAGCCCTGGGGAGCAGCACAGGGAGGACTTGGAAATGCTGGAGCAAGTCCAGAGGAGGCACCAGGATGGTCAGAGGGCTGGAGGAAAGGCTGGGAGAGCTGGGATTGTTCACCCTCAAGAAGAGAAGGCTTTGGGATGACCCAACTGTGGCCTTGCAGTGCCCAAAATGAACTTACAGGACAGATGAGACAAGTTTATTTACAAGAGCCTGGAGGGACAGGACAAGGGGGAATGGGTTCAAATTAGATATTGGGAAGAAATTCCTCCCTGGGAGGGTGGGCAGGCCCTGGCACAGGTTGGGCAGAGAAGCTGTGGCTGCCCCAGCCCTGGGAGTGTCCCAGGCCAGGTTGGAGCACCCTGGGCTGGTGGGAGGTGTCCCTGCCCATGGCAGGGTGATCTTCAAGGCTCCTTTCCAACGCCAACCATTCTGTGCTGCTCCCAGACAATGTTTTAGGAATTTGCCAGGGCATGGACATCCTCTGACCTGCTCTAGCAAGAGGCGTCAACACAACCTTCAAGGAAAAGGTAGAAGGATGAAGCCAAATGAGAAAGCCCAGAATTCCTTGGGGAACCACCAATGGCCCTGAAGCTCTCCATGCTCCAAGCTCAACCAATTAGTCACCCAAACCCAAAGCCCAACAGGAGCTGCCCCAAACAGCACAGAAACACATTCCATGGGACATCAGCACTGTCCATCCACAGACAGCACTCCTTGCCTTGGGTAGACGAGCCCAGCTGAGGCTTTCGGGGGGCCAGCACAAAAATAAGCACACACAGGGTATTTATAGCAAACCATTAAGACAAATCCAATCTCCTCACGCCCTCCCTGCATTCCATTTGCTCTTGGAAGCAGCAGAGCCTGAGGACATCACTGCAGGCACCAGATCCTGCTCCCTTTGTTTTTATCTACATCTGGTAACTGGGTTAAAATCTAAAGTAGGACTAATCAGGCTAAAAATAACTCTGCTCCCAGCCCGGGCTGAGGCCAGCAATGCTGTTCCCATCCCCACTGGAGCTCCTGCCATCCAAACAGCCAGCCCTGAGAGGGGGTTTCATGGGATTCTTACCCGTCCCTTGGGTCGGGCTCTCTGCTCCTCAGTTGAGCCCAGCACTGAATGTCCTGGTGATCTTGGGATCAGGGAAACTCTCAGGAAAGACATTTAGGTGAAGAACCTGAAGTCTCTCTGAGTGTAGGGATGGGTGACTGCATCCATTCCTGATGCTTTGGTTGGGAACAGGGATGGATTTCATAACTGGGCAGTCCTGTCTGACCCAAGAAGAAGTTCCTGATGATGATGATGATGATGATGGTGATGATGATGATGATGAGCCCCTTCAGCCACCACAGCTGAGAGCAGGAAAATCCCACTGCCCCTGCAGCATCTGGAAATCCCACTCAGTTCCTGCCTTCACTTGATGGTTCCTGGATTAATATTTCATGTTCTCAACGTGTTCCCTGCTCCTGTGGCCCTGCTGGGCTCAGGGCACTGTGGGGAGGTGGATCTTGGATCAGCAAAACCTCTTCTTACAAACTTTCCCCCCCAAACTCCTCACCCCTTTCACTTCAGAGGTACCTCCAGCCTGGCTGGGAGGCAGACACAGAGTTGTCCCCGCTCTGACCCGGCAGTGCCACTCACACCATCCCATTTCCAAGCATCTCCCACTTTTTGGGAGACACAAACCAGCAAAGCCACGACACCATCAGTGTCCTGCTGGCTCTGGCATGGCCTGGGGCAGAGCTGCTGGTGCCGGTGGGGCAGGGACGAGTCTCTGGTGTGACACACCACAAACTGTCCCCATCCCTTGGACCCCCCCAGGTCCTCCTTGTCTCTGAGCACACCCAGAGTGGCCCTTCTGCCAAGAGCAGATCTGCAGAGTCACATTCCAAGCTGTTCCACGCTGAGGAGCCTCTTGTGTCCTTGGATGTGAAGAGCTTCAGGACCAGAGCCAAATCACACCCCAGGCCACGATTTATGGTGGGTTTTTTTTTTAAGAAAATGGAGCATAATTGATCTGTGCTCCTTGTCCCCAGCAAAACCAGCTCCATGCAAGCCTTATCTCAGCCCTACTTCCAGCATCTCACCAGAATGGGGGCTATTTATGGTCCTGCCTCCTCTAAAATAAAACACATTCTTTAAGCCATTTGCGAGCGAGATCATCTCTGTTTCTTCAGCAAATGTATAAATAATGATAATGCAGCTCCACACAGGCTTTCTAAGTAGGTCTTTGGCAGCACAGGGAGTTGCATCACACTGTGCAGATGTTCAACCTTCACGGACAGGCACATGGTGGCTCTTCAGTGGAGCACAAAAACCTCCTGCTCCCGGAGAGGAGGGATTTGTACTCCTGCCCTGGGGAGGGATTGCTCCCCCAGAAACACAAATGCTTCCTATTCATTCCCTGCTTATCTCCTGCTGCACATCAGCACCTGCCTCTCCCGAGGTGCCAAACCCTTCCAGACCCTTGGAAAGGAGCACAAGCCCAACCTTTGTGCTGTGCCAGTGTTTGAAGCAGGGCTCCCAGTCGAGGTCTTGAGGTCGAGCAAGCAAGGAGTGCAAAAAATAGAGGTGCCAACACTTGTTTTTCACACAGCCTGGCACATGCCCCCCTCCCTGTGGGTGCCCCAGCTCCTTCCTCCTGCACCCAGCCTGGCCAGGGGCTCCACCAGTGCTTCAATTAAAATAAACTACCAAAAATTGGTTCAGGTTTCCCCCTCTGATGAGACATGCCCACCCCTCAGGAGATCACACACTGCTCCTCCTTGATGTCTGTTGCTGTTAATAAATGGAAATCACGACTTTTCTGTCACTCCCGGGTGACTTTGATCATGGAATGATTGAAAGGTTTGGGTTGGAAGGGAACTCAAAAACTAACGATTCCAAGCCATTTTCCATGGGCAGGGACACTTTGTATTATCCCAGGGTGCTCCAACCTGGCCTTGGGCACTGCCAGGGATGGGGCAGCCACAGCTTCTCTGCCCAACCTGTGCCAGGGCCTGCCCACCCTCCCAGCCAACAATCCCTTCCCAATATCCCATCTCTCCCTGCCCTCTGGCACTGGAAAACCATTCCCCTTGTCCTGTCACTCCAGGCCCTTGTCCAAATCCTTCTCCACCCTCTTCCAGGACTGTACATCCTTTCCAGACACTCTTCCACCAGGCAGGAACAGGGTGGGATGAAGGAGGCAGAGACCCCACATGATTCCCCCCAGCCCCAAACCCATTTCAGCAGAGTCCACCCCAAAACCCCAGGATGGGCTTCAGGTTTCTTCAATTCCATCCAATACTTTTATTGTTTCTCCTGAATTTTGCACTTAGCAGGAAACAGTGCCCAGGAGAAGATTTAAGCTCACACTGGGACACACCAGTTGTCCCCCACTGGAACCAGTACAGCCCTGTGGGGAATGATTTCCCACCATGGCAGGGATAAATTGAGAGGGATGCAAAATTCCCCCGACTTTTGCACTGATGTTTCCCTGCACTGCTGAGACATAAATGCACATTAGCAATGGAGTTCTCAGGGAAGCATTAACGAGAGGTCTGGGGAGGGATGGATACAGAGATCCTGGATTTAAGGAAGGGTTAGCAGGGAAAATGCATATTCATGGCAAGCCTCCTGGGAAAGCAATTTGTAGGAATAAGATGGGTTTGCAGAGTGCTGAGAGCAGCTGGATGGCTGAGGGAGTGGCCCAGTCAAGGCTCTCCCTGGTCACAAACCATGGATTGGGGATTGTGCAGGGAATGGGCAGCACCTTCCATGCCTGCGGTGGGCACGGAAAGGCCTTGGGAGGCAGGGCTGGGCTGGGCAGCTTTGGAGATCCTGCACATCCCAGGCTGTTCCTGGATATTGTCATCCTGCAGCAGAGCTGGACCTGCTGCCAAGGTTTGAGACACGACAGAGATGCTTTGTCAGGGCAGGCTCAGGTCNCCCTTCCAGCTCAGCATACCCTGGAATTCTGGAGTGCAGGAATGGGGTGACACATCAGGCCAAAGACTTGCAGGATGAAGGAGATCACACCCAGTTTCCTCACACTGATAAAGCATTTTAGCCTGGACTCAGATCTTGCAGGTTATGACTCAACTCCTTTCCCTCTGCAGACTGAGCAGGAGTTGCCTGCCCATGGTGGAGCTCTGGGGTTTGGGTGACAGACACCAAACTGGAGTAGGGATGGCCCCAAAGCACCCAGAAGCTCCAGAGAAAGCACCATCAAAGTTTCGGTGTCAGACAGCACAGCACCTGCAGATGCATTTCTGAGGGTGGGTGGAGAAGCACCAGAGACAGCAATGGGCACAAGCCCTGCTGAAATGGGACATTCCCTCAGAATTCCTCCCTGGCTGTGGGGCCACAGAACACACGTAGACAGGGATGAACAGGACCTGCATGTCCATGCCCAGTGCACTCCAGGTTGTTTTCACTTGCTGCTGGGAAGGCTCTCGGAAGCAAAATCCCTTGGTCCCTTTTGGGATTCATAACAACAAAAGGATGAGCTTCAGTGACACCAAACACCGTGATCCAGACAGTCTGGGAATGCTGGGGGGTTTCATCTGGAGGAGAGAAAGATCCAGGGAGAGCTGAGAGCCCTTTCCAGAGCCTAAAGGGGCTACAGGAGAGCTGGAGAGGGACTTGGGACAAGGGATGGAGGGACAGGACAAGGGGAAATGGTAGACTTAGATTGGATATTGGGGAGAAATCCTTCCCTGGGAGGGTGGGCAGGGCCTGGCACAGGTTGGCCAGAGAAGCTGTGGCTGCCCCATCCCTGGGAGTGTCCCAGGCCAGGTTGGACAGGGCTTGGAGCACCCTGGGCTGGTGGGAGGTGTCCCTGCCCATGGCAGGGGGTGGGATGAGATGGGCTTTAAGATCCCTCCCAACCCAACCCATTCTGGGATTCTGTTTTTCCCCTGGGTGAATAAAAGCCCCCCTGTGCCTGGGTTTGGTTTTCCAGCATTCCCTCCCTCCCTCCCCTCTGCCTGAAACACTCCCCAGCCACAGCAGCAAGTGCTACAAATGATGTTTCCCCAGTCCAAGTCGGGAGCCTCTCCTTCTAAATGAGCTGAGCAGAACAACAAGCACAAACACCCTGATGTGTCATCCTGCTTTTACCAATCCTGCCCGCGGAGCGCAATTAAGAACAAGATCACTCAGCAGTGGCTTTTGCAGAGCCTCTTGCTCTGCCTTCCCTGCCTGGCAGGAGGGCAAGGAAAACATCAGCCTGCTCTGGTGCAGCCCTTGATCGTGAGCTCAGAGCCAAGGCGAGGGAACTCAAGCAAATCTGATTAATTGGAACCTCCAGCCTCGCCCAATCCTCCCCCTTGCTCCTCACAAGAGCTCCAGCCATTGCATTTTACCTGCACTCCCAGAGAAGGCAGGAGTGATGCCCTTTGGGAAGGCTCATCCCTCCCCACCACGGTGCCACTTGGCTCTGGGCAGGGAGAGGCTGCCAGGGGTGCTGGGCATGGAATAACATCCCCAACATGCCAGTCGTGCATGAGGCAGGAGCCAGTGCCCCTTTACTGCTGCAGGAGCCACATCTGAAGGGCTTTGCAGCTCAACATCTCCCAGCATGACAGGGGAGGGCAGAGAGGGGGGTGGAGGCTCAGAAAGGTGTTCCCACCACATGGAGGAGATGACTTGCACTCAGAGGAAAGCAGGGACAGCCTCTCCCCATCCACACGGGGGTAAAGGGCATTTTAATCCAGTGGTTCCTCCTGGATTTGGAGCAGGAATAGCTTTCCCAGGAGCTGTGCTGGGCATGGAGCACCAGCAAAGGGCTCTTTGCAGAGGGGCTGGCACGGGGGGGGGGGTCTCTCCTTTACGGGTTTTGCAGCACAGAAAGGGAGGGAACTCCTTGTTTTATCATCTTAAAGGCCACTAAAGAGGAAAAGGTTTCATGGGGAGAGTGGTCTAAACTGGCACAAGTTGCCCAGAAAGGTGGAGGATGCCCAAGCCCTGGAAGTGTTGGATGGGGTTTGGAGCAACCTGGGCTGGTGGAAGGTGTCCCTGAGCTTTGAGGTCCCTTCCAACCCAAACCGTTGTGGGACTGTGTGATAAGCAAACACCCTGTGGGCACAACTACACTGGCAAACTGGGCACTGCCCCTGCCCTCACACTGGGCTCTCTGTGCTGCCAAACTGCTCAGATGCTTCCCAGCAAACACCTGAATGCCAAGAAAGAGGTGTCCCTGTTTGGGAAGATGAGGCTCCCCTCCCGAGCTGTGCCCAAGCCGTGCCAGGGACAGCTCCTGTTGGCACAGTGTGATGCCAGGGAGCATCTTAGGGAAGGACACGCTCAAGGAATTCCCTTTTCTCTTCCCATCTGCCATCCTGGGAAGGCAGAGGGAAGGTGGTCCCGACTGCCACCCCCTCTGGGGTGATTAACAAACCATTCTGGGCTGATTCCAATGGGATGAAGTTCAACAAGGCCAAGTGCTGAGTCACAGATTATAAGAAATCTTTACAAAGAGCAACTTCAGGAGCAGGAATGGGACTTGGAGATCAGGACTCATGTCCTTGTTTTTCTGGGATAACCTGCCTGACTTTGCTGAGCAAGCAAAGGGGCTCATCCTGCAAAGCTCTGGGCCTTTTCCCAGTCCCTTTTCCAGCAAAATCCTGGAACCCAGGAGGATTTATGGAACAGCAAGCACAGTCCTGGCAGCCTTTTTGTCTCATGTGCAGGAGGGGAAGCCCCTGCAGAGCTGGGCACGTCAGGGCACCTTTGCCAGTGGCTCTCAGAGACTCCACTGGTGCCCTCCTGAGCTGGTGAACATCATTAGATACCCACGTGGAGACACCAAGGGGCAGGATGGACTTGCCCAGAGCCAAGGAAGTGGCTGATTTAGAAATGCAAGTCCAGGGCTTAATTTTTCCTTTGGGAAAGTTGTGGTGGTTGGCATTTTCTGCTGTTTGTATGATTTTCTTGGGAATAAAAGCACACATTTCCAGTGATGGAGTTGGAGGCTCCCTAAGCTGCTTTTTGAAATGAGTGGCTGCTACAAACACTGGCAGGAAAGGGCTTGATATTTGTGATAAATATATAATTGAACTGTGTAATGCAGCTCGAGAGTAGCTTGTGCTTTATTATGAAGTGCTTTTATTAGGAAGGGTGTCAACAGAGTGTCACACCCCAGGTAAGAATGCAAGGTCAGTCCAAGGGGGATTTGGGAATGAACAAGTGCTGTAAAATCAGGATCCATCGGGAGGCAAACAGGCCATTCCCCAGCCCTGTGCCAGCAGAGCTGCCCCAGACACTCCTCATTTTGTTTTCCATGAGATTTATCCCATTCTTTTCTTCCATGTGCACAGTGATATGCCAGGCAGTGCCCACCCCAGCATGGCCCTTCCCACCCCCCC
>VXBX01004242.1:0-20046 GCA_013400415.1 Scytalopus superciliaris | reverse complement strand
CCCCCCCAAAGCCTCTGCACGGGCTGTGACTCCACTCAGCTGAAAAAGAGGCAATTTCCACAAGTCTTTATTGCATTTCTAATTAAGAGGCACCAGGAGCTGAAGTGCCTTGGCAGATCAAGGTTGAAAGGGGCTGCTTTGAAACAAGGCCTATTAGTGTTCAATTGGTTATTGATTATTAGCCCATTGCCATTCCTCAGGAAAAGGAGACAGGAATGCTCAGCCTGGGATGTGAGACCTTCCAGAGGCCCTTAGAAAAACAGGGATTATTTATGGAAGTGCTGGGCCAGTAAAAGCATTGATGATGGCTATTGATATTTGATTAGGGTTTAGCCAAGGGGCCAGAAAAACATTATTAAATAAAACTCCTGCTTATTATGGGAAAGAAAAAAATAACACTGCTGTCCCATGTAACCCACAGAGAGATAAATATCCCATATACAGAAATATCCCAGAGTTATGGAATCACTTAGGTTGGAAAAGCCCTCTGAGATCATCAGGTCCAACCATCCCACCACTAACCCATGTCCCTGAGCATCACATCCACATGCTTTTTGGACACTTCCAGGGATGGCACTGTGCTTGGCCACCCTATTAATGTCCTAAACTTCTTCTGGTTGGTGCATCTCGAGACCCTTTCCAGTGGTTGCTCAGCAGATGAGGTGGGGAGGAGAGGAACTGTCTGTTGTTTGGGGTGAAATGTCTCTCATTTCCCTTTCTCCACCCCAATTTAGGTGTCCCTGAATTATGTGGAGCTGAGATTTGGCCCCTCACAAAAACCCCAGAGATCTGGGCCAGTGAAAAGCACCCAGGGCACCTCCTGTGGGGCTGACAGGGGACCTTTGGGGGGCTTCTCTCTTGGGGCACCTTGTTTGCCACGACTCACCTTCTTCATTCTGAATTATGGATAAGCATTTCTAGCCTTACTCAGGGGCTGAGATAGATGGGGTGAGTCCTGTCCTTCCAGATTTCATGGGAAGACCTGGAATTTCCTTGTGAAAATACAGACTTTGGCCCATTTCCAGGTGGTTTTAGGTCTGATTCAGCCCATGCTGAACAAGGTGACAGTGACAAGGAGGAGAGCTGCCCATAGCCATGTCAGTGCAGGGTTTCCCAAGGGAAAGGTGTTCTGGTAAAGGATAAAAATGCTCATGGGGAGGGATTACAGGGATTTCCCCTCAGGCCACCTCTCCTTTTCCTCTGCCAGCCTGTTCTTTGCCCAGATGTTCTACCTAAACAGACAGAACAACCCAACTAAACCAAGACCAGTTGGGTTTTTAACTGCCCTGGGCACTGGAGGTTGTTTTAGCCCTAAAACCAGCCTGGTTTCTTCCCACTGTATCTGCTGGGTTAGGAAAATCATGCCCTTATCCAAGGATTTTTCCAACAGGAGCTGGGAGAGTTTGTGCAGAGGAGCCCAAACCCACAAGGAGCCCAGGTCTCCTCCCTGTGAGCTGTGCCACGTCAGACTGGCCACGTGTGCCATGCCCTGGAGCCTGCCAGGGGACAACCAGGGATGAGAGTGGGAAGGACACCTGCAATCCCCTGGGAAAGGCAGCCAAAAACACCTGGAGGAAGCTGGAGCATTCCTGGGATATCTGGGCAGAGGACACTGCTGGGATTTAGGGTTGGAAGGGCAGCAGGATGAGAGAGCTCTGAGCACAACCCAGCTGGATGGGGCAGGGAAGGGGCTGGAACATTCCTAACCCATCCCAGCTCCTCAGTATTCGTGGTGCTGCTGAATATTTTACAAGGCTTGAAATATTTATGGTTGGAGTTGACCTTTTTTTTGTTGCTGAGACATCACCCGTGGCTGGGTGTGATCCTTGCAGGGTGACATTTACCGAGCCAGGAGAAAAGCACAAACAGCACCAAAGGCACAAAGGGACAGCTCTAAACAGATCCAGCAGGGTGGTGTCCCCACCAAGCCCTCAGCATGTTGTGGGAGCTCATTGCAGGACTTGGGAAGGTGCTCAGAGCTGTCCCTTTTCCAAGAACTTCTGGGGTCTTTTGAGTTTCCAGGATTTCAGCAGCACATCCTGAGGGTGGGCAGGCCCTGGCACAGGTTGGGCAGAGAAGCTGTGGGTGCCCCACCCCTGGGAGCGTCCCAGGCCAGGTTGGATGGGGCTTGGAGCACCCTGGGCTGGTGGGAGGTGTCCGTGCCCATGGCAGGGGGTGGATTGAGGTGGGGTTTAAGATCCTTTCCATCCCAAAACCATCCAGGGATTCCATGATCCCAAAGAATGGGGACAGATCCCACCCAGAGATGGAAGCAGAATCCCACATCACCTATGTAACTGGGAAGGCAAGAAATGGTGCAGACATCACCAGTAAAGCTCTGTATTACTTAGGACTGGTTTTATTTGTAGCAATGTCTCCAAATCAGCTTTTCCCTGGCCGGTGCATTTCCCTGTCCCAGTCCAGCACTGGGAATGCCATCCCAAAACACACAGTGAGGACAAGGCAGTTTATTTAGCACGTGCTGAGCCCCAGCTGGGCCTCAGGACCTGCTGAGCAGGGGCTGGTGGCTCAGCAGGAATGTCCCCTTCATCCAGCAGGAACTGAGGGATCAGTGAGGGACTTGCACTCCCCATCTCCTGGGAAAAACCTCCTCCACAGGCAACTGGAACCTTCTGCAAGACCTGCCACGTGCTTTGCTTTTAGGCCAGGCTTGAAGAGCCCAGTGATGATAGTCTGATCTCCACTTGTGGAACATCAGAGGGCTGTGGGAAGAGCCTGCCCTGGTGGATCTGCTGCCCTGGGCTGGACCTGAAGGACAATTCCATTGCACATTGTGTTGTGCAGCTGAGCCTAATTCAGAGCTGAGAGGGGATCCCAGCTCCTCTCAGCACCAGGGAAGGTTTGGAAGCAAAGCAGATGGTGCTGTGACCCCCCAGCCTGGAGTAGGGCACCTCATCCCATGTCATCCCACCTCATCCCATGTCATTCCCAAGGTTCCCATCAAGGATTGGGTGCTGGGACCAGCTCCAGCCCAGCCCAGCCCAGCTCTGCCTTTGCAAAGCTGCTCTCAGCTCTGTCCCATCTGCTGCTCCCTGGCACAGCAAAGCAGAGCCTTGGGGACCTGCCACCCGTCCCCACTTCCCATCCAAAGCCATCCCACGTGTCCTGAGCAGCTGCAAGTCCTGAAAAATAACGAATAATATGTCAGAAGATGCCACTTCAGGCAGTGCTGAGCACGAGTGGCCAGACCTTGCCCCAGCTAAGGCTCCCAGCTGGACAATCCTCAACTACTCTGCCATGGTTTGAGAGGCAAACTGCTACCCCTGAGCTGAGATTGAGCTCGTTTCCATCAGTGTTAACAACTCCCTTTCTTGTTTCCCCTCTGATAATTTCCCCCCTTCCTCTCCCTTTTCCAGCCCATTTCTTCTTCTCCCGCTGTTTCCTCCTTCCCTTTCCCTCCCTGCCCTTTTCTCCTCAAGAAATGAACTAAAGATGAAAAGTATCTGTTTTCTGTTCTGCTCCCCGTGCCTGTGCTGTCTGAATTCTGGAGACAGGGCGCAGTAAATGGGATGTTTAATCTTGCTGTCAGGGCCATATATCATTCCCCGGGCTCCTTCTGGGGTAACAAAAGCTGTTCAGTTGACAAAACAAGCCGAGGAATGAATAAACCAACAGCAAACGTTCAGTTGGTGCTTTTAATCCTCCCAGAGCCAAAGGCAGATGTGGGGAGGGAGAACCACACACTGGGTTGGCCAGGAGGAGTGTGATGGGGTGATGTTTGGGTTTTTCCATGAATCCCACCGCGTTGGGAAGCAGCAGCACATTCCCCTCCTCCCACAAATCTCATTTCCAGGGCGAGATGGACTTAATTTGTGTCTCCTCCAGGGCAGGCAGTGACTTCTGCTGTACCTTGAGAGCTCCTGATGGGTTGTGAGGTGCTGCCGTCACTGGGGACAGGGATTTATGAGGGTGATGGAGGGCTGGGTGGAAGTGGGAAGGCAGGGCTGAATTCTGGGAGCAGGGCATGCCCGGGGCACTTTGCTGAGGCTGCTCACAGCCAGCAGGTCAGCCTGGCAGGGGTGCCCGGGCTGCCTGTGGGCACCAGGTCACACAGACACTGCAGGGCGTTTGTCTCGGTGCTTTCAAGCTGAAAACGACCTGTCAAACCAAGCTCGTCTGGCAGGAGCTGATCTGCGAGTCCTTCCTCCCTTCCCTGCTGAAACAGCCAGTGCTGACCATTTCCACACCTCCCACAGGGATGCTGAGGGGGGGGCAAAGCCCGGGGGTCTCCAGGATGGAGTTGCCCCAACCATGGTGACCTCGGTCCTCAAGGACCATCCTTGGAGAGCTTGGCTTGGTCAGGGCAATGCCTTGTCCGTGGGGGAGTGTAAGGACATGGACAGGAAGGTGCTGGCCTAGAAAGGATGGGCTGAAAGGCATTAGGGAGTGTCCAAAGGTGGGACATGAGGATGGGGAAGGGGCTAGAAGGGCCATGAGGAGCAGCTGAGGGCACTTGGTGTGCCCAGCTGGGGCAGAGCAGACTGAGGGCAGAGCTCTCTGATCCCTGAGAGCAGGGACAGCCCCCAGGGCATGGCTGGGGCTGTGCCAGGGCAGGCTCAGGGGGCATCTCAGGGAAAGGCTCTTCTTCCCCCAGAGGGTGGTGGGCACTGCCCAGGCTCCCCAGGGCAGTGGGCACAGCCCCAAGGCTGCCAGAGCTCCAGGAGGGGTTGGATGCTCCTCTGGGGCACAGGGTGGGATCGTTGGGCTGTCTGTGCTGGACCAGGAGTTGGACTGGATGATCCTTGGGGGTCCCTCCCAGCTCAGGATACTCTGATTTCCCACTTGCCCAGTGCTTGCCACATTCCAAACACAAAACTCCAACAAAAACAGGAGTGGAGGTGCCGGATCTCGGGGTGGGCACCGGCAGAGCTGCTTTGCTGTGAACACCCAGCCTGGCACCAGCACAGCTGTGGGACACACGTGGCACACAGGACACACCTGCTGCCATTCCAGGAACAGCAACGTTATTTTGAGATTCCTGAACAGGAATTGCTTTTAGGATGAACACTTTTAGGAGCAGCTGTGCCCTCTGTCCCCTCCCCGAGGTGGGGACAGCAGCATTTCCAAGGGGCACGTGCCCCACGGGCCATTCCAGCCCCCGGGATGATGATGCTGCTTGTTAACGGAGCTGAGGTAAAAGGCTAAACTTGTCCAACTGCGAGAAGGTTCTGGAGATGCCCAGCAGAATAATAATTGCAGCATTAAGCATCCACAGGATACTTAGCAGTGCTCTCCTATCAGGCAGGACTATCAGATGGCCAATAATTCGTGAGCACAGCTCCTCGTGGGAGGGGAGGAGGGACACGGGGGACGACGGGGGATTTAAAGCATGTTAATGCTCCAGCCGTGGAGGGGGGGGATGAGGGGGAGGGAGATTATTTCAAAGGTGAAGGGAAATGCTTTTAGGCATAAACAACTGAAGCAGCTGAGAGCCTGGATCATGATGGGAGTGGATGTGGGGATCAGGGAATGGGTGTGGGGATCAGGAGGGGGTGTAGGAATCAGGGAATGGGTGGGNACTGGGGATCAGGGAGGGGATGTGGGGATCAGGGAATGGGTGTGAGGATCAGGGAGGGGATGTGGAGATCAGGGAATGGGTGTGGGGATCAGGAAGGGGGTGTGGGGATCAGGAAGGGGGTGTGGGGCTCAGCCTTGTACCTCTGTGCTGCTCGTGGGGAACATCTGCCGAGCCCCCGTGGTGGGGGAGGACAGAGCCTGCCAGGGAATTGCTTTGTCTCACCTGCAGGACTTAAAAAAACCTCATCCCACCGTGGCTTGGGCAACCCACACCCCCTTCCTGCTGGTCCCTGAGGGGCCCAAAGCCTGGCAGGAGCCCAGGGGTGGGTGCAAGGAGAGCTGTGTCCACACACACACACACACTGTGGGATGGGACATCTCGAGCAGAGCCCACAGTTCCCCATGGAATGAGCTTTGAAGGTCAGAAAGGCTCCTGGCCCTGTTCCCAAGGGCTTTACTGAGCCCTGGCACAGCTCTGAGATCTTTCCACCTGGGTGGTCTCTGTTTCAGCCCCTTCTCTGACACCAATTCATGACTTTATACGTGACTCAGAGCTGGTTCTTTCCCTGTGCCTCGGTTTCCCCTGCCTGGAAATGCCACCAGCACTCCTCGGGCTGATTGAGCAGCCAGTTTGAAAGGGGAGGGATCAGCTCAGAAAGGAGCAGTGCAAAATTCCACTAATAATCAGAGCTAATGGATATTCATGGATTGAAAGCTGTTGTGGACCAGGCAGGACACTCAGCGTGCCAGGATGAAACCTTAGCACTGATATTCTCATTTATACGACCACTTGATCGATCCTTGTGATAAGAGATGGATCAAAGAATGCAGGACGTGGCGAAATGAGAGACAAGACATGTCTGGAGACATTCAGAAATGATGTCGAGTTCCCCAGGAACTGAACCAGGAGTTGTGAGCTCGCTGTGCACAGTCACAGGGTGGCACAGGCTTTGCAAAGTCATTTAGGCAGCAGGGTGAGAGTCCGTAAAAATCAAGAAAGAAGTAAAGGAAAGCATTAAAAATGCAGCTGTTATTTCCCTTCAGAAGACACTCTCTCATTGCTTGTCCCCACTCCTGCACACACAGGGCCAGGGCACCCTCCTGAGCCAGCACCAAGAGCATCCAACCCCAATCCCAAGCCCCACCCCCAACCTCGAGAGGGATCGGCTGTCACTTCCAATCAAACCACTCCTCAATTCCCTGTTTCCCAGCCCGGAGTGTTACCGGAGCTGCAGCATCGGGGCCACCCCCTCTCCACATTCCCAGCTGGCACAAGGATGGCAGCTCCTCCCTGGCAACTTTCTCAGCGCTCACCCCCCAACCCTTGCAGGGCCACAGGGTGGATTTGGACGATCCTTGTGCTTCCCACCCAACTCAGGGTGTTCCACGGTTGTTGTTTCACCAGCTCTGGGCAAACTGGGCCAGCAAAGCTCCCCCAGTCCTGTCTCTCCCACTCTCTGCGTTCCTGTTACTCTTTTACAGTCAAAACCTGTTTAATTATTGGCTTTCGGGTTGATGAAAAAGGAGGAATTGCCCAATTTTGCCACCTTTTCACAGCGAGCAGCCCTTCAGCCCTCACTGGAATTGCACAAGGCTCATGGAAAGATTCCTTTAAATTCACAGCCCTGAGATAGTGGGGGTGGCTTTGACACCTTCAGAGGCACTTCCTGCATCCCCAAATCCATCTCCGAACTAACCAGAATGATTCACCACTTCCTTCAGAGAGAGGACCTGGGATAAACCCAGCCTTGCTGGACAGCGGAGAGCTGAATCCTTCCCAATCTTGCTGAGGGGGGATCCCGGTGTGGTTTCGATTATTCAGAAAATAAAGGAGAGAAAAGTGACACCGGAGCCCAATTAAAGAGCAGCTGAAACGCAGAGAACCTGGGCTGGAAACCTCCAAGCCCAAGGGTGTCCTAGAGCTGCCAAATCGGTGTCACTCAAGGTCTGGCTCGAGACAACTGCAAAGAAAACAACTTTCCCTGGGTTTTTTTTGCTCTGAAGAACCCTGTCCTGGCATGTGTGAGAGCCACCAGACAATCAGTCTGGATTAGCGAGACAACTGATTAAACCCAGCTCCAAGAACAATGGTTGCTGATGATGAGCGAGATCGGATTTAGGTCACATTAAAACGCTGTGAATAAATCATCCCGCTAAAGACCAATTACACCGGATTCCTTGATTGACGAATGGAAAGGGGGGAAAAAAACACCATCTTCTGATGCCTTTCTGATGATTTCGAGGCTGGCCTTTAACCACTCCCTGCCCGCAACGGAGCAAAACGCTTTGCCAACAAAAGGTTGGGAGCAACTTTCTCTCTCGCAGAGCCAGGAGAGGGTGGGAAAGGAGTGGGAAAAGTGGGGTGGGACAAAGCAGGAGCATCTCAAACATCCTTTTCCCCCTTTAACCCTAAACAGGTGAGACTGTGGGATGTGCCTGCTGGGATAAGGAGCTTGACATTCCCTTTGGGAAGGGAAGATGAGCTGCTCCTGCCCCTTTGGAAAGCTCCCTCTCAAAACCCATGGCAGGGCTTTCCCCTGAACCCGCAGGGATTAACCCGGCTGGAATCTTCGCCAAGATCTTTTTCCAGCTTGGGAATTCCCTTTTGCAGATGTTCCTCTTCTTCCCCAAGCCGCTTTGTCCCTCATCCCTTCTCTGCTTCATCTCCTCCCTCTTCCAGACTCTGTTCCTTCATTTCCAGTCACTATAATGATTTCCATTTAAATTTCAGGAGGTAGAAACCAAATGTTAAACCACCACTTTTTTTCCCCCTTTTTTTATATATTTTTTTTCTTAGCAAAGCCAGGAATTCATCTTAAATCACCCTCTAAAATAAAGAATAAGTACAAGGATCTTTAAGCTGGCCAATACAATCTCAGCCTGGCTTTTCTGTGCTGTTCCCCCAGCCAAGAATCTTTTTCCATCTCATACATAAAGTGCCTTTTTCTTTGCCTTCCTCTTTTCAGTTCTTGGTGCCTCGATCTGTGTTCACTGAGCTCTTAAATTATTAGTTTAAAAAAAAATAATCTCCCCATTGTCTGCCTTGAAGATACAAAGAGCGGGAACAAAAGGAAATTCCCCCTCTTAACGGTTGATTGAGTTGGATACAAAGCTCAGCCTGACAAAGCCCAGGGGGTTTGCAGAGATTTGTACCTGCTCGGAGCCAACTGAGCCAACTTCCCTCGCCCCGCACCCTCCAAACAGCCCCTAAAACTCCGATGAGCTGCTGCGCCTTTGACGGCAGCCCCAAAATCCAGGTTTAAACGCGCACACACAAACACAGAGCCCGCTCAGGGCCAGCTGTGACTTTGGAGTCACAGAATCGTGGAATTGTTTAGGTTGGAAAAGCCCTCTGAGATCATCGAGTCCAACCATTGCCCCAGCACTGCCAAGGCCACCACTGTCCCCTGTCCCCAAGTGCCACATCTGGGTCTGTGTGTAATTAATATTCCTCTTGATACATCAGGGGAAGGGAAGGGAAGGGAAAAGGGGAAAGGGGAAAGGGGAAAGAAAAGGGAAAAGGGGAAAGAAAAGGGAAAGGGAAAGGGAAAAGGAAAAGGAAAAGGAACGGGAAGGAAAAGGTTTACCCCAGCACTGCCAAGGCAACCACTAACCCATGTCCCCAAGTGTCCTGTCCACACAGCTCTTAAAGCCCATCAGGGATGGGGACTCAGTCACCTCCTTGGGCAGCTGGACAGCCCTTTCTATGAAAAATTTCCCCCATTATCCCCCCTGCCCCTGCCCTGGCCCAGCCTGAGGCNCTCCTGGCAGGGACTTGCAGAGCCAGAAGGTCCCCCCTGAGCCTCCTTTTCTCCAGGCTGAGCCCCCCCAGCTCCCTCAGCCCCTCCTGCCCCTTCCCCAGCTCCGTTGTCCTGGTCCTTGAATCCATGAGCTCCACAAGACTTTCCCTGGGTCCCTTTTTGCCTTGGGAAGTCCCAACTGCCGTGTCCTCCACGGGGCAGGTGTTGGTGGCCGGAATCTCTGCCTGAGGGAGCTGAGCTGTCCATGTGGCTGCTTTAATGAGCCCCCAAGCTGCTGCAGAAAGGTTCCTACTCCATAATAAATATGCCTGGGCTGCCCCCAAGGTGAAGGAGAAAGGATTAGTTCCTAATCTTTTCTGATAGAGAAGAGCAAGTTAACAAGTTTATTGATTTGGGGGAAATAAAGCTCTTTATGTCGCCACCTGGTTTGTATAAACACAAACATATTTCGGTAAAGTTCACAGCCCCAGCCCCGAGTGCTGGCACTCAGCAGCATCCCTGGAGCTCCCTGGGCTTGGAAGTTCTTGAATTTGGCTCCCTGAGAAGCAGAAATATTGCTGGAATGTGCCCTAACGTTGCTAAATACCTGTGGAACACTCAGTGCTTCTTATTTCCAGGAAAATATGAGGAGCTGAGCAGGGCTTGGAGGCAGCTGGGAATCGATGGCACAATCCATCCTGTTCTCTCTTGCAACACGCTCTTCCATTTAATCCACAAGGGCACTGCAGATTTGGTGCCAAATCAGCGCTGGCACAGACTGTGGGTATCACCTGTGCCAGGGAAATCAGCTGTGCCAGGGAAATCACCTCTGCAGGTGCCCCACGTTGGCATCGCTCACAGTGCTGAGCTTTAGTCACAGCCTTGCTATCCACACTGGGGCACCTCAGGAATGTGGCTCAAAACTCTCCTTCCCACAGGGATCCCAGTGGATCTGAGGGTGTCTTTCCAGCCAGGATATCCCTGTGTATCCAGCAAGGATAATTATGATGGGGCACATGGTGGGATATGAATCCAGTTCAGGGCAGGGGCTGGCAAAGGGCAGCAAACCCAAGGAAATAGCTGAAAAATAGGATGTATTATCCAAACTCCAGGGCAGTGCCCCCCAGGCTTCCTCACCTAACAAGCTCTGCTTTCCTCAGTGCCCCCCAGCACAGCCTCCAGAGCTTGGCCAAGCTCGAAGCCCCACACAAACAGGGCTCTTCATTAAGAATATCCTTTATTATCCAGTAATCGCCCATTTCCGTTTCATAAACGGGTGACCAGATAAGGCAAAATAAAGAGAGGACGGAGATAAGTGAAAAGGAAAATCAATAAAGAGATTAAGACATTTCTATGAGTCACTGAAATGAGACAGCTACAAAGGAAAAGAGCAGCATTTGTCTTTATAACATCAGCAGAAGGGAGATGGTTTCCCGAAGTGCTTTTTCACTCTTTTCCCAAGTTTCTTTGAACACTGAACTCACTGGAGGAGCCCAGACATGAAAGCCCCTCTCCCAGTAGATGCCTTAGAAGACCAGCAGGGCTTCCAGCAAAACCAGACCCAACCTTCCTGCTCGTTTGAGAGCAAACCCCCAAGCCTGAACCGACACAAACATTTAAAAACCACTCAGGGCTCCTTTCTGCGTGGCAGGGAAATCACAGCCCAGCACAAGTCGCTCTCTGAAAGGCCCCCTTTGAAGGTCACCTTAAAAATAAAATCCCTGGAGAATGCAAAGCGAGAGCACAACTCCTGAAAAGGAGTTTTCCCTGGGCCATCAATCCAGGCTGTGCTTTTGCTGGCAGGGACATAATGGAGCCCATTCAGAAAGCCCCAGCCCCAGGCCCTCCTCGCTGCTCCTGCTGCAGCCTCTGCCAAAAAGACCTCCAAAGCTCCAAGACCTTCTCATTTCCAGGCTGGGGCGTTTGGTGGCTGTTTTGTGAGTCTTTGCTCAGAGGTCAGCGCTGGCTCTTGGTTGTCCTGCCCGCTGGGCACAGCCCTGGGCAGTGCCAGTGTCCCTCTGGAGCTTCCCTGGCACGGCATGGTGGGATCTGGGGGGGGTTGTGGCAGAAGGTCCCTCTGTGGTCCCTCTGCAGCTGATGAGGTGAAAAGGGGCTTTTCCACAGGGAAACTTGGACCAGCTACTTGGAATCACCTACTGAAGGGTCCCTTCTTTCATCCTCAGGGAAGAGTTTAGGAATTAATAGACTATCCTGAGTTGGGAGGGACCCCCAAGGACCATCCAGTCCAACCCCCGGCCCTGCACAGACACCCCAACAATCCCACCCTGTCCCTCAGAGTGTTGCCAAGAGGTGTCACTCACCCAGAGCCTGGGATTAAACAAGGGGTGTCCTCAGCACTGAGTGGGTTTTATTGGGAACTCCATATCCCAGAATCCCAGCATACGCTGAGCTGGGAGGGACCCCCAAGGACCATCCAGCCCAACCCTCAGCCCTGCACAGCCCCAGCCCCAAGAGTCACCCCCTGTGCCCCAGAGGAGCATCCAAACCCTCCTGGAGCTCTGGCAGCCTTGGGGCCGTGCCCACTGCCCTGGGGAGCCTGGGCAGTGCCCACCACCCTCTGGGGAAAGAAGAGCCTTTCCCTGAGATGCCCCCTGAGCCTGCCCTGGCACAGCCCCAGCCATTCCCCGGGGGCTGTCCCTGCTCTCAGGGATCAGAGAGCTCTGCCCTCACTCTGCTCTGCCCCAGCTGGGCACACCAAGTGCCCTCCCTGAGCTGATGGACCCTTTGAAGCACAGCTGTCCCCTCACTGCTTTGAGTGCCCCCATCCCTGCTCATCCCAGGAATTCAGATCCCACATCCAGCCCGAGTCCTCTTTTCAAACAATGGGGCAGAGAGAAGGCTCAGAAAACCCCTCTGGGCGTTCAATCCATCCCATAAAACCACGAGCGAGCCTTGAAACAGGGACAGGAAAATATTTGCCTGCCAGGCAAGCTCGGGGCTGCACCAAAAGCCATCCTGGTCCTGCACCACTGCACATCTCCTGCCTCCAGAGGGGAGGTAAGGAACAGAGCCACCTGTTTGTGGCATCCAGAGAGGAGACAAAGCCACGCAGGTTTTAGCTGGATTGCTCTCCCTGCCCGGGTTGTGCATCAGAGAGAAGAGGATTCATCTCCTCCAGCAAGAGCAGAACAAATTCTCCCTTCTCCTGAGCCCTCGGGGGGTTTTGCAGCCAGGCAGGGCCGTGGCAGAGCAGGAGCTGATGGGCTGTGTGACATCCCAGCCCCAACAGCCCCGGGAAACCTCCAGCAAGAGCAGAGAATTGAAGCAGAGACAAAGATCTTCAGGAAATTCTTGTGTAAACAAAACCGAATTAATTGCATGTTAGAGAACATTTTTTTTTTATTTTTTTTTTTTTAAATTGAATTTTTTTTTTTTTTTTTTTTTTCCCCGGGGATTGTTTTAATTGTCTGGTGGGTTTTTTCTTACGTTTCCAGCAGTTAATGACACGATTTTGGTGACAGGACATAATATGACATGCCACTCCACGTTAGTGGTGACAGAGAGAACACGATGCGTGAGCTGCTCCTGTGCCATCCCCGATGTGACAGAGCGTGTCCGATGGGAACGGCACAAGATTGGCCTTCTCTTCTGACCGTTTCCCACTTGTTAAGCCATTAAACCACTTCCTGCTTGCTCTTAATTGAGAGAAAATTTACTAAGGAGCTGCTTGTTTGTTCTGTAATGAAAATTTGACACTTCAAACAAGACAAGGAGACAAGTACTTAGCGGGCTAATTAGAGCAGAAACTCTTTTCAATATCCAGGGAAGGTGATTCGGGTGTAACAGCAGCCACACTCCAGTTCTCTGCTGCCAGGCCACCTCCATTTGAAGATCACAAACGCTAAGAAATGAAAATTGTTTTTCATTCTATCTCCATTTCAAAGGCAGGTGTGAAAGGAGGGAGGGGAAGGAGAGGGATGAAGAGGCTGCAGCTCTGAAGGAGCTGAAACGCTTTACCCAGTCCCAGCATCTTCTGCCCCCTCTGCTGAACCCACCAGAGCTCTGGAGCTGGGAAATGGCAGGAAAACCAAGGAATGGCTGAAAAATAGGATGTGCTGTCCCGCCCTTCCTCCCCTAACAACCTGTGCTGGTCAAAAAAAGAACCACTTTCCCGAGTGCCCCAAATATTTCCCCTCCTCCGGTCACTGTTAATGTGAAAAATGCATGTTTATGCCACTTCTGGTGACAAATTTAGCCCACTAAGGAGCAGTTTGGCGACTGTTTACTGAAGAAAATCACTGTTGCCATTTTTTGCAGCTCCCAGCCGCTATTTTAAGTGTCACAGCGTTTTGTGCTGGGAGTGCAGGGCGATCCTTTAGCTCCTTTGGGCAGTTGTTTTGTGTGCTGAGCCCCCACGTTCTCCCAGGCACGCTGAGAAATCATAAAAGAGCTGTTTTAATGACAGGGATTTCTCCTGCATTCCTGGGTCAAGAGCTGCCGGCTTTCCAGGCAGGAAAATCCTCTCTCTCCTTGAAAACCTGCATCTTCAGAAGGTTCTTGCTCACCATGACAAGCAAGAAAGGCACGAACAGGAAAGCCCTGATTGCCATGGATACAGCACTGGATCCGTGCAGGGCTTTGAGATAAAACAGGACAGGCAGAGCAGGTCAGAGGAGCAGACGCAGCCCCAGCTCCTCTCCATGAGGTGCTTTGGCTTCAGGATGGAGCCCAATTCCCTCCTCCCACCAAACCCTGTGGTGTCCCACAAGAACTGACCCACAGCTCTGTCTTTGCTTCCACCTCTTGGCTGGCACAGCCCAAATCCTTCACATCACTGTCCCATTTCCCACTTCCAGAAGGTCAGCTCAGGCTCCTCTGATCCCACACTCACCCTGGGGCAGGAACTCCAGGTTCCAGAAGGAGCTTCTTCTGTAGGTTTTGGGGCTTTGGGTCAAGGCAGGAAGGGAATTGGTGCCACCAACATGTGACAGCCCTCTGGGTGATGCCAGTGCAGCCACAGGAGCGGTCACAGCACTCCCTGCCAGCCAGAGGGATCTGCATCCCCCCGGTCCTCTCCCTGTAGCCCCTTCCCTTCTCCTTCAGCAGGAAACATCACAGCTCACCTTCCCGCTTTGGGACATGCTCTGGACTCAACCAGGAGCCACATCACATCATCTCTGGCCAGTGTAGCCAGGGCTGTACCCTGTGGGAATGGCTGGCTCCTCCTGTCCTTTCACACTCAGGGCTTCCGTGGGGACACCCAAAAAATGTGGGAATCTGCTCCCAACAGCAGGTCCTTCCAATGGCCCAGCCCTGGAGGTGAAGGTGTAAGCACTGGGCAGGTTGGCTTGGTGTGAGAAGAGCCAGGATCCTTCTTTTCTCCCGTGTCACTCCCAAAATGAGGCTGGTTCTCCCAGGTCTGGGCTCTGCAGAGGGAACCAAAGTGCTTCTCTTCCAGAAGGACATGAAGCAGGGAGGGTGAGAGCCAGGAAATCCTGGAGCTTCTCTGAGCACCACAGCCTGAGACACTTCTCCCTCTCCATTGATTTCCTTTTATCTCTGCCCATAAATCAGCATTTCTGTCCTTTCCTGTTGCTCTTCTCTCAACACTCTCCAGTCCCTCAGTCCCTGGTGCCAAATGCCCAGGACGAACATCCTGTGCCATTGCCCACATTCAGCACAGCTGTCGAGGGACTGCACTGAATTCCTGGCACACCCTGAGCTGGGTGACATTTCTAAACACTTGACAACGGAAAATCTCCAGTTCTTCCCATGTATATTCCAGGACTAAACCAAAGCTGATGAGGATTGTCCACCAGGGGGATGAGGCTTGACACACCCGCTCTGTCAATCCAGACACTTTAAAACACAAATCCATCCTAAATAACACAAACGAGGAGTGATGTGGCTGATCCATCAGCATTTTTAGAAGGCATCTCAAGATTCAAAGATTACCACTGAGAGCTGGGATAGTTCTGTGATATTTATTCCAAATATTCCCCTCTCCCTCACGGAGCTGGAGGTGACAGGGCTGGGAGGGGAGGGTGTCATTTAGAAAGATGTCACCTCTGTCAGCTCTGTTATTAATATGTCATGAGTGGACTCGGGGGGTGTTTGCTGAGGGGGGATATTGTGGATGGGAAAAGCTCCTTGTGAAATTAATATTCCTCTTGGAACATCATTCATGAGTGTTTTAGAGGCTGGAAACAGGGACAGCTGGGTTAGAGATGAAGGAAGGGAAGGGGGAAGGGAAGGGAAGGGAAGGGAAGGGATTTGGGAAGGGAAGGGAAGGGAAGGCAAGGCAAGGGGCAGCCTGCTGCAAGGAAAGGCTGGGAGAATTGGGATTGTTCAGCCTGGAGAAGCTTCAGGGTGACCTAATTATGGCTTTCCAGGACCTGAAGGTGCTGGCAAGAAAGGTGGGAAAAGACAATTTAAAAGGGACTGGAGGGACAGGACACAGGGAATGGCTTCCCACTGCCAGAGGGCAGGGATAGGTGGGATACTGGGGAGAAATCCTTCCCTGTGAGGGTGGGCAGGCCCTGGCACAGGTTGGGCAGAGAAGCTGTGGCTGCCCCAGCCCTGGGAGTGTCCAAGGCCAGGTTGGAGCCCCCTGGGCTGGTGGGAGGTGTCCCTGCCCATGGCAGGGGGTGGGATGGGATGAACTTTAAGGTGCCTTCCAACCCAGGTCCTTTTATGATTTTATGACAACAGATCTCCTTGGTGAGTTTGCCTTGAAGCAAGAGGGTCAGATGTTGTGATCTCCCTGGAAGCTCCTAAAATCCTCATCAAGACGCCTCAATTATGCTTTGAAACACCCCAAAAGACTTGAGAAAATGTCAGATAGGGCAAACCAGGGGTAACTTGTGAAATCTCACTTCTCATCCTTGTTTAGAGAAAATCCAGAAAAACTGTCTCAGGGCTGAAGAGAAACTGCAGCAACACCTTGGCAAGGCTGGCAAAGGCTGAATCCCACCGGGGGCAAAACTGGAAGGATTGTTTTGGCCTGTCCCTGGGTGATAGTGCTGGCTAAAAATAGAACAGCAAGTCGGCAGTGTAAATAAAAGATGAAAGGCAGGCAGGGAACACAAAAGAGCAAGGCAGGTAACCCAGGTAATGAGCTCGGTGCCCATTCCGTGCCAGCAGCCATTCCAGCACGGGAATGCCTCGTTCCCCACTCCTTCCCAGAGGGAGAGATGTGCAAGCTGATGTATCCGTGCTGTGCCTGCCCTCCGGACAAAGGAGGGCCCGTGGGGTCCGTAGTTAACAGCCCAGCATCTCCCAGCAGAATAAATTCACACCAAACGAGACGGGGAAAAGCAGCAGGAAGTGTTTGTGCTCCGTGGGAGTGACAAACAGCTCCTGACAGCCCGGCCTTTGCGCTGCCCTCCCGCTCTCTGAGCACACATCCCACAGGATTCCCCTCTGGATAGGATTTCCAGAGGCTTCCAAGAGGGTGTGGAGCAGCAGAGAGCTGTGAGAGGCTCTGAAGGAAAAGCATCGTCGGCTCCTTCGTGCCCGGAGCATTCTGAGCCTGCACAACCCACACAGTTCAGGTTGTTCCACCCCGAGGAGGGAAATTCATGCCCAGGTGGAGTTTTCAGGGTCACAAGACTTAGGGCAGTTGTGTCCTTCAAACCTCCAGGTTTGAGCTCCAGGACACACCAGGGCATTGTGCACCACCCCCCTGATCCTACAAGGCGTGGGCACAGGGAATTTATAAAGGCCATGCAAATTCTCGGTCACAAATGCCCAGTAAATACCCAAACACAGGACCCAGAGGGGGAGAAAGGACCTCACAGCCCCCTCCCATCACCCACTGGACAGAGAGGAGAGGGGAGAAGGGAGAGGGAAAGGAGAGGGAAGAGAAAAAGGGGAAGGCAAGAACGTGCAGAAGATCAAGAGCTCTTCTCTACCTTCTCCAAGGGACCTCTGGGATCCTGCAGTGAGAGCAGCCACTGCCCAAAGCTCTCTGAGGTGCCTCCCCAGCACCTTGTGTCCATGTGAGGTGGGACCAGAGGGGAGAATTCCACCCCTCCAGGGGTGGCAGGGGCCCTCCAGAGCGGCATCAATTGGTGCTTCTCACCCCCTTGCTGAGCCAAGTGTCACTGCAGAACATCCCAGAATCCGGGGACAAGGGAAGGCAGAACTGCAGGGAGATAAACTGAGGATGCTCCACTGACTCACCCCAATCTGAGGGAAAATTTCTCCACTGGAAGGGTTGTCAAGCACAGGACCAGGTTGGCCAGGGCAGTGGTGGGGTCACCATCCCTGGAGGTGTTCAAAACCAACCCACTAATGGTTGGACTCTCTGATCTCAGAGGGTTTTTCCAGCCTTCCTGATTCCATGATTTTGTGATTCTGAGGTGGAGGCAGAGCCTCAGGAGTTCTGAAGATGGACTTTGCAGTGAGATGGGGTGGCAGGGAGAGGGTTGGGGGCAGGCAGGAGCACCAGACCCTGCACAAACATCCATGACAACGTGCACACACATGTTCACACGTGTTCCTTTGGATGTGTCCTGTGCAGGGGCAAGACTCAATGATTTGTGAGTCCCTTCCAAGTCAGGGGATTCTGGGATTCTTCCCAAACTCGTGTTGCTGTTTGTCATAGTCCAGCTCTCCATAAATCCAGCCCTGTGCAACGCTGGAGTTTCTCACTGCAGTCTGATGAACATCCAAGCTGCTTCTTCAGGAGGGAGGTGATTGTAGCACCTTCCTAAAAACCCCTTCTTTGTGGCAACGCTAATGAGTCCTGAAGCTCATCCTGCTAATGACGCCGCTGCAAAACGCTCCCAGGAGGAAGCAATTAAGAAAGGCTTGTGATAATGGGCATTAAAGAGACGTTTTCTCAGCTCTCTGTTGGGTGGTAAAAAGCTCCTGAGTCAGGGGATACCTGGGCAGAGCTGCAAAGAGCCCGCCTGTCCCACCTCTGGCACCATCAGTGCCATCCTCCCATAACTCTCATTCCCTGCAGCTTCTCTTCAGCAGAGAATGCTCTTCTTGCCCACCCCTGGAGCCCCTGCCTGTCCGAGAAAGGGGCTGTTCCACACACTCAGGACATGGGATGTGCCTCTTCCTGCCCCTCCTGTCCCCACTTCTGCTGTTTGGTCCCCTCTCAGCTCTCCACTAACACACTGAGGGCGTTGTGGTTCCCCCCAGCTGAGTCCTCACCCTCCTGAGCCCGAGGCAGTGCCTGCTGAGATCTTGTCAACCTGAGACCAGAGAGCAGGGAAACGAAAAGAAAGCCCACAGAGGGGGAGGAACTGAACCAAACCCACACAGACAGCCCGACTGAAATCTCCAAGGTCTATTTATCCACCTCAGCCATAGCAATTTGGGGCTCAGTTTCTACCCTGGGGACACTTCATGGCTGGATTCAGCTGTGTTATTGCAGAAATCTAAGTGAAGGTGAAGTTTTTAGGAGGCCACTGTTTGTCTCTACAGACCTCACAAAGCATTTGGAGGTCTGGATGAGGTGGAGACATCCAGTTGTGGCCCCTGCTCTGTCATTCCTCTGTCTGGGCAAACAACCATCTCCCATAATGTTCATTAAACTGCAATAACTTCGTATCACAGAATGGTTTGGGTTGGAAGAGGCCTTAAAGACCACCCAGCTCCAAGCCCAGGGCCACCTTCCACCAGAGCAGGTTGCTCCAAGCCCAGCCCATCTGCCAGTGCCTTTGTTTATGAGATAGAGCAGGTATTCCCTAATCCCAGTGCAAAGCTCTCTGTGATGCAGAGGTGTCAATATCTCCAAAAACACCCCGTGGACAAACCATGTGAGCCTTCTGACATCAGGGCAGGCTGTGGTTGGGCACAGGAGCCGGGGCTAAAGCAGCAGAGGATCAGGGAGAGCAGAAATTCCTGTAATCCACCACAAGCAAACCAAGTGCTTCCCTTCACCCGTGGCAAACAGCTCCTTAATTCCCACTACAAGCCACGGCTTTCTGAAATGTTTTCTTTAAAGCAGCTATTAAGAGCGAGGGGTGAAAGTTGCCACTTTGTGTCTGTGACAGGGCAGGGGATGAGCAGCGGGTAAATCACGGCAGGGCAGACAGGAGGGCAACGAGGCTCTGCAAGCCTTGCAAAAAATGGCCCAGGTGCACTAATGCATCTTGCTGCTCGGGTGAAATGCTGCCTGCTCAGGGGCTCCTTCATCAAAGAAAGAGCAATTACCTGTGACACGGCCAGGAATGTGCTGGTTTCTCTCAGCAGCAGCAGCAGGGGAAGGAGAAATGCTGTGCCACAGTGGCTGGAAAACCCCCCCAGCTCTGGGAGAACCACGGGCAGGGACACCTTTCATTAGCCCAGGGTGCTCCAACCTGGCCTTGGGCACTGCCAGGGCTGGGGCAGCCACAGCTTCTCTGCCCAACCTGTGCCAGGGCCAGGATTGTAACACTGGCAGAGGGCACATCTCCCCCTGAAGGAGGAGGAGTGGTCAGGGATGTTCATGTGGAGCGTTTTCCAGCAATTCCTTATCAGGCAGCTCCCAGGCAGGGCTGAAGGATCCTCTGCACAAACCTTCCGTGTCAACGAGCCTGAGATGATAATTCAGTGTTGAAAAGAGCTGAGCAACCCTTTGGCTGGTTGTGGGGTGGACTGGCCATGGGTGCCTGTCCTCCTTCCATCCCCCCAGAAAGCCTGGTGGGTGTTGTGGAGCACTTGGGGGACAAATGGTCAGAGGGAGTGGGGATGTGTCACATATGTAGGAACACAGAGGGGACAATGTCCAGTTGCAGGAAGAATTTAGAGACACACCTGGTGGTTTCTTTAGGGAGAAATTGGTCAGTGGGAGGGTGGGCAGGCCCTG
>VXBX01004238.1:8524-21398 GCA_013400415.1 Scytalopus superciliaris | reverse complement strand
ATTTAATCTTATGCATAAATTTGCCCTCTAATCCCAGCCACCTATCCAGAGTGGCATTCACTATCAGGTTTATGTTTTGGGAAGACCCAGCTTCTGTCTTCCAGAAGCTTTGGTAACATAGGGTTTAGAGACAGAAACTATAGTCTTCTTTGCAAGTGGTGGCAATTCAGAAGCAGCCACAATCGTTATATGCTTGGTGGAGACTTCTCAAAGAAAACTGTTAGAGCTGTCTAATGAACTAGATAACTAACTTTTCAGACCTGAGAAGTAGCTCAATAAAGGATATATTAAAATCTTGGGCCAACCTCCTTTTGCATTTCTAGAGTCAGAACTGAAGCTGAATGCTGGATGTATGTCCAACACTGTCAGATGCTTTTCCCTGCATAAGCCAGAAAAAGATAAGTGGTCAAAATGGAACCTACTACAAGCAAGGTAAAAGATTACAGAAGCCAGACAGAAAACAAGTTGAAGAGAAAGAGGTTTGGGTAGGGATATGCAGGCTTTGGCAGAAGGTGTCACTCAGAGATGTAAAGGAGATTTTTCTGAGTTTATAAGGTATGCAGCATAAGTGAAGGGGAAAGTCTACAGATGAAGAGAGACAGCATGACAGTGGCATGCATAAAGGACAAATAGTTAAACTTGAAGCCAGAAACAGTAGGATTAGATGAAAACAAAAGGAAGTGGGATGGGTCTTGGCAAAAGAGGAACTTGATATTTTTCTGCCCTTTGTCTTTGCATTTTTCTATCCCCTGTAAATAGCATGAAACCTGTTAGCAAAGAGCCTATTGCAGCGTTTTAAAATGCTGATCCTTGTGCAGAGTAACACACTAATTACAGTACAATGTAGCCTATTATTTCTAGTTTTAGGTCTGTGGTCTGCACCTACTGGGCCAAAGATTGCTGATGGCACAATTAATTTTCCACCTGATGGATTTTTGTTTTGCTTGGGTCTTTTGGATTTTGTTTTGTGTGTAGGTTTTCAAAACTACTGCATGAAAGTAGATCAAGTTAACTTCCAATGAAATAGTATTGTGTGCAAAGTTGAGTACTGAGAAACTATGAACAAAGGAGAACTTTCCTTCTGCAAACTGAATTCAGTATTCTACAGTATCCATGTTACAGTGCAAACTGTATTTCTGGTCAATGGATAATTTTTAATTCAAAACCTTGATTCATTTTACTGAACAAGTGGTCAGAGAAATACAGTTGTGCTCTTAAGCAGGTTATTGTCAATGCAGTCTCTTTCCAATAACACAGAAGTGGGAATAGGGTGAAGAAGCAGCACAGAGGACTCCCTCTAGTCTTGACTTCAACCCCTTCTATTTCCAGTCATCCAACCCCAGTCACTCTTTAGACCTGTTCTTCCTTTCCTCTTTCCAGTTCTACTCTTCATCAGCACCCTGTTCCTTCTCTACAAATTCTCCCCCTATTCCTGGGGGCATGACAGAGCCCCTCTTGAGTGGGGTGTCCTTGAGAACTCCCCCTCAAGATGGTAAAGCCATGTGATGGACTGAAATGTCAGTAATGTCTTAAACATTGTCAAAATCATAGAAAGACTTCGTGTCAAACTGCAAGGAAGCAACTGCCTGTCTGTGACCAGCTAACCACTCCCACTCCCAGTGCCTCCTAACTGGAATTTGGACTGTGACTGGGAACTTGAGATAAGGCTATTGTCTAATCATCTCAGATCTGAGGAGAAATAAACAAGGTCCAGGGGGTGGTGAAGAAGGGTTTTGGGTGTGTGATGGCAAAAATCTCTCAACACCAAACCAAAGGAGTAACCATCCTCACTCTGAGAAGACCATGGACACATAGGATGATCACTTGAGAGGCAGCAAAGAAGGGGTCATAAACCCTCAAAGACCCCCAAAGTGCCCCCCCAACTCATTCCTGAGGCCTTTCACCACCAGAGGACTGCAGGTGATCCAAGTGATGCAGCAAATCCAGAGCCTGTCACATAAGAATGCAAAGCTTCTCCAACCCCAACCAGAGAAAGTACCTGGGCATCTCCTGAACATATATTAATCTGTTGGATTATATGTTTTACAGGACCCTCACCACCAAGAAGACCAGAAGAACCAGACCAACAATATGCCGCCAGGTAATACATTTTCTCTTTTAATCTCTCTCTGTCACATTTGTCTTGCTCTCCTCCTTTTTCCTGTTTCTTTGTCTTTCTTTCTCTGCCTGATATTTACCATTAAATAAAGCCCATGCTATTGACTTTGGCATCTGGTCACATGTGCACCTTAACTTGGGAAAAGAGGCATTTCTAATAATCTTAATAACCAGACCATAACACTCCATAACTCCAAAACAAAGGCCAGTTTCCTGCTGCTTACTAAGTCATCAATGTTCAGTGATGATGACAAACAGAATTATTCAATTTTTTTTTTAGTATCCAGTGCCATTTTTTTGTGGTCTTATTCTCACACCCTAGATAATTTTGTTAAAAAAATAAAAAAACCAAACAAACAAAACAAGCACATCTGAGTAATAGAAAATACCATTCTGCAGTATATAAGCTTTAAAAAACCCAAGCAAGATACTCCCAAGTATCCAAGTCCAAGTACTCCCAAGTTCCATTTTCTGACATGATTACCTGTATATAGTTCTACCACTCCTGACAATAGTGGAAATATTTTCATTTTCTGTTTTTTTTCTTTTTTTTACCTCAACTATCTTAATGTGACATTGCTGTCATACTTCCTATTCTGCATTGTGACACTAAATGTTCAATACTCATAAGCATGATTCTTAGTATAAAAAAGAACACATATTCCTTATTCACATGTTTGTTAAAGAATTTAATACCATTACAAGAAAGTTGACTTTCAAATTTTCTATTCTACAGAATTAATCAATTCATACACCCTGAAATCATTGGAAAAAACATGACATAGTGAGACTAAAAATTGCAGAATAGTTTGTGTTGCAAGGGGCCTTCAAAGGCCATCTAGTCCAACCCCCTGCAATGAGCAGGGACATCTTCAACTAGCTCAGGTTGCTCAGAGCCCCATCCACCTGACTGTGAATATTTTCAAGGATGAGGCGTCCACCACCTCTCTGAACAACCTGTGCTACTATTTGACCACCCTTATTGTAAAGAATTCCTTCCTCATAGCTAGACTAATTTGACCCTCTTGTTTTAAAACCATTACCATGAAGTTATTAAACAGGACTGGTTCCAATATGGGGCCAGTATCAGAATATTATGGTAGATATGGAAGCATGGCTTAATAAACTAAGCCTTTGACTTTAAGCATAAACATTAATTTCTATGTCTTACTATTTTTATTGCTGGAATAATACTATGCTGCAAAATATATTAAGGCTGATAGTCTCATTTTCTACACCTTTGAATTAATTTACTTTACAAATATGCATTACTTAGTCCTGAGTTTAGTGAGAACCATTATAAGAAAAATATGAAAAAAAATATATGTTAATTCACTAGTCTTTGTGACATGTGTTTCCTGTCCAATATAAACTTTCCAACTTGAAAATTGTGCAGTCTGAAGTACAAAGCCAACAGGAGTATTTTCTCTCACACAGCAGTCCCATATTTATTTATGAGACCAACGCTGCTTTCTTAGAAGGCAGCATGTAACACTTAGTAACTCTTCATCAGAAAAGAATATGGCTCCATGGCTGGTGTCACCACCAGAATTTTGCTTTTTTTGATGATGGTCTGCATTGCACCAGTCCTGCTGGCATCAGATGGGATCCACCTTTCTCAAAGGAGAAAGAGGGTCTTTGCTTGGGAGCTGCTGGTGGGGCTCACTGACAGAGCTTTAAACCAAACTTCAAGGAGGTGTGCAATAATACTAGACTTGCACTTAGCAAGGTGTGGAAGGGTAGACGGATGGGGTGGTAGCAAGGGTGCTCAGCCTCTGGGGACACTGCAGCACACTTGAAATATTACAGAGATGAGCCAAAGACCCATGAGGCAATAGGAGCCAACAGGCAAATACTACTGAAATACCTCAAAGGAACTAAAGTTCCTGAAGTACCCCTTAGAAGTCAACACAGCTGACAGCTCAGCTGAAGTGCCTCTACAAAGATTCACACAGCATAGGCAACAAACCTGTGTCTCTGAGGAAGAGCGAGGAGCAGGCCAAAGGCCTATGTGTAATCATCAGAAACAAAGGCAATAAAGGAAACCTTGTGGTCAGCGTCTACTACAGGGCCCTGATCAAGGGGAGTCTATTGATGAAGATGCCTTGCCCCACCTACAGGAGGGATCACACTTGCAGGCTCTTGTCCTGCTGAGGGACTTCAACCACCCACATGTCTACTGGAAAAGGAGCACAAAAAGCTATAGGCAATCCAGGAGACTCCTGAAATGCATGGAGGATAACTGCTTAAACTGGGAAAGAGACTGCCCTACCAGAGGAAATGCAACGCTGGACCTGAGGGTCACTAACATAAGTGAGTGTGCTGGTTTAAAGGTAAACCAGCAGGAGAAATGAACCCAAGTCACAGAAAGATTACAAGTCAACATTACAATTTAAGAAAAAGATCACAGTAAGTACAAGGGTACAGAGGAAAAAGTCTGTTTGACCCACAAAAACCAGGTTTATAACCCAGCACCCCAGGGCATGAACAGAATGGTGTTGGTCAGCCCCTGTGCTGAGCACCACCTGGGCCCCCGAGTACAAAGTAAAAGGAAAGAAGAAACCTGTTGGTGAGGATGATGGTCACAGTCCAATCGAGAGTGGCAGTCACTGTCCTGCTGCGGCTTTGGTCCTCTTCTGGATCTGACAAGTGGTCCCAAGTCCCCCAAACCCCAGTTTATATATGCTTAGGCTCAGGTGGGAGTGCCCAGTACCTCCCCCAGGGTGGGGAGTTTCACAATGGGTGATATACTCTCTGAGGTGAATCATGGCATATTTTTGGAATCCCAGATGGCCCATTAGCAGACATGACCCCTCAGGCTGGGTGTGAAGGTGCTAATGGCTCCTTGGAGAGGTGTTATCACACCTGAGTCAATGGTGTGAAGACAGGAAGCCTTTCTTATCTCACAGAAGTTCCTAAACACCCAGCTTGTAGCCTGAGTGGTCAGGTGTGCCCCGGGAAGCTGCTGCACATGATCCATTGTTAGCAGTTCATGAGAAATGACAGAGAGGGTGTAGAATACACAGCTCTGGCCACAC
The DNA here is from genome assembly GCA_013400415.1 of Scytalopus superciliaris. NCBI lineage: Eukaryota > Metazoa > Chordata > Aves > Passeriformes > Rhinocryptidae > Scytalopus > Scytalopus superciliaris. The sequence goes on along the minus strand of VXBX01004238.1, from coordinate 16,242 downwards.
ACACATAGTGACAAACTGGTCCTGGCCCTATAAACAGGACAGTGAGCTTATCAGGGATATCAAGATTGAAGGCAGCCTGAGCTGCAGTGACAGAGTCTGCAGTCCTTGAGGGATATGGGGCAGGAGAAGGGTGAAGTCAGGACCCTGAACTTTAGGAAAGCAAATTTCCAGCTGTTCAAGGAGTTAGTCAATGAGAAACCCTGGGAAATTGCCATCAGGGACAAGGAAGCAGAATAGAACTGGCAGATCTTTAAGGAAGTCTTCCATAGCACAGAAGACCTAACAATCCCCAGGACCAAGTATTCAGGCAAGGAAGGCAAGAGACCAGCATGGCTGAGTAGGGAACTGCTGGTCAAACTAAAAGGAAAGAAGGAAATGCAGAGGCAGTGAAGCAGGAACAGGTGTCTTGGGAACAACACTGCAATGATGCCCGGTTGTGTAGGGATGGGATGAGGAAGACCAAGGCAAAGATGGAGTTCAACTGGGCAAGGAACACAAAGACACACAAGAAGAGATTCTACAGGTATAATAACCAGAAAGGGAAGGACAAAAAACAGCTAGCAACAGATAAGGAGTAGGCTGAGGTACTCAACAACCTTTATGCCTCAGTCTTCAATGGCAACCTCTCTACACACACCTCTAGAGTGGACAAACCTCATGACAAGAACTGGGGGAGCAAAGCGCTTCCCACTGTAAGAGATGGTTAGGTTTGTGACCATCTGAGGAATCTGATCATACATAATTCTATGGGACTTGATGAGAGGCATTCTAGAGTCTTGAGGAAATTGGATGATCATAGAATCATAGAATAGATTGGGTTGGAAAAGACCTCTGAGGTCACCAAGTCCAACCCCTGATCCAACTCCAGTCCATTTACTAGATCATGGCACTAACTGCCATGTCCAGTCTCATCTTAAAAACCTCCAGGCACAGTGAATCCACCACCTCTCTGGGCAGGCCATTCCAATGCCTGATTACTCTCTCTGTAAAGAATTTCTTTCTAATGTCCAACCTAAATTTCCTGACAGACCTTAAGCCCATGCCTCCTTGTCCTGTTGCTGGTTGCCTGGGAGAAGAGACCGACCCCCACCTGGCTATAACTTCCCTTCAGGTAGTTACAGAGAGTGATGAGGTCACTTCTAAGCCTTCTCTTCTCCAGGCTAAACAACCCCAGCTCCCTCAGCCTCTCTTCATAGGACTTGTTCTNTCCAGATCCCTCTGCAGGGCCCTCCTGCCTTCCAGCAGGTCGACACTCCCTCCCAACTTGGTGTCATCAGCAAATCTGCTGATGATGGTCTCAATCCCCTCATCTAAATCATCAATAAAGATGTTAAACAGGACTGGACCCATCACTGACCCCTGGGGAACACCGCTGGTGGCTGGCCACCAGCTGGGTGCATCTCCATTCACCAGCACTCTGGGCCCGGCCATCCAGCCGGCTCTTAACCCAGCAGAGAGTGCCCTTGTGCAAGGCACTCTTTATGATATTCAAAGTCATGGCAGTCAGGGGAAGTCCCAGTTGACTGGACAGGGGGAACCATTGAGCTCATTTTTAAAAGGGTAGAAAGAAGTGCCCTGGGAATTACTGACCTATCAGCTTCCCCTCTGCTTTGGAATATCATGGAACAGATTCTCCAAGAAGCTGTGCTAAGGCACATGGAAGTTGGGGAAGTGATTCAAGACAACCTACACACCTTCACCAAGGGCAGATCTTGCTTGACCAACCTAGTGACCTTCTATGATTGCCTTCATTAGTGGACAAGGGAAGGGCTATGGGTGTCATCATTCTGGACTTGTGTAAGGTCTTTGACATGGTTCTCCACAATATTCTCTCTAAATCGAAGAGAGACGGACTTGATGGATAGACTATTTGGTGGAAAGGGAATTGGCTGGACAGTCACATCCAAAAAGTGGTGGTCAACAGCTGATGTCCTGATGGACATCAGTGACAAGTGGTGTCTCTCACAGGTCCATAAGGTCCAGATGGTTGTTGAATATCTGTAGTGATGGAGATTCCACAGCCTCTCTGGGAAATCTGTGCTGGTGCTCACCTGTCCTCACAGTGGGAAAGTGTTTCTTGCTGCTCAGAGGGATCATCCTGCATTTTTGTTCTGTGCCCTGTCATTGCACACTACTGGGAAGAGCCTTGCTCCACCGTATTTGAATCCTCCCTTTGGACATTTCTATGCAAGTGGCTGCATGGATCCTTCACAGCTGAGGTGCAACAAAGAATCACTTTATTAACAGCTCAGTAAGAGTATTTATACCTTCCCGGGAGGCAGTTACATAACAGAGGTGGTTACACAACAAAGGTGGTCTATTAGCATAGAATACATGACATTCCCCACCAGTCAGTCTCAAGCCCATCCAGGCAACATGCGTGGCTGGTAACCTCTTCTTGCAGGCACAGCACAGATGCCAGTTCCCATCCTCCCAAGTGACAAGGATCTTGGAAAGAATCAACCTTTTCCCTACATAGCTCCCATTTTTTTTAAATAACAAAGTAGAAACTGTACTGAAACTCCATGAACAGACCAATACAAACCAGAACGCAAACCGTTCTTAATGCAAAATGACCTTATTGTGAATAGTTGTTTAACTCAAGCCTATTCCTAAGAAACCCTTATTGAAACTAACCACTAAAAAACCTTTATTGAAACTAACTACGCTTATGAACAAGTAAACTTTGTGAACAAATAACTTTGATTAGTCCAGGGTTTGTGTGTTTTTCAACTTTTATTTGAGGGTAAATGTGTAGCTGAGGTATAATATATCAGATTTTATTTGAGGGTGAATGTGTGGATGAGGTAGAATGGTTGAAAAAATAAGATAGGGTATCACATTCTCACAGATTGATGCATTCACACATATCTGCACCCTCGCAGGTGGCCGCCTCTTTCATACACTCATGCAAACAGATTTAGAAGTTTATTTAATATCCTTTTTACAGTGTCAGCTGTTTTAACCCATGCCTTTTTTCCTTCCACTTTCTGTGTGGGAGAACGCTCAACATACGAGGACTGGAAAAAGCACTTGTATAGAAGGAACTATGAGGATGACACTACAGACCAGATGGAAAAGGTGGAATTGAGGACTTTCACAGTTGATGTTTAATGATTGTGTGTTTTGATTGTACAGTTTTCAGTTTCCAAATGTTTATTGTCTTCTGCTTCATGGTTTTTCCCCTCATGGTTACTTCCCCTTGTTATTCTAACCCTGGTTCACCTCCATACTGTCTTCTTCCCATCACGGTTTTCCCACCTTCGCCCTAAACCCATGTTCCTCATTGGGTATTGTTCCCACCTTTGGTGAGTCCGTCCCCATTGGTTAGTCGGTTGCCTAGTTACTTATTCCACCACCACCTTTGTCCAAACCCATCCAAGTACTACCAGCTTCCCTCAGCACTCTATAAATATCCATGCTCCCCTCAATACAGTGCCTTTTGCACCTTTGTTCACAACCTTGGTGGCAGAGTGTTCATTAGGTTGTGTCGGTCAAACAGCTCATCATTTCTGTACCCATCCATTGCCCTTTTTTCTTATCAGTGATGCATCTCCTATTCCTGCTCAGTGCTGAGCACTGCCCCAGCTCTGCTCCATTTTTAAAAAATCTAAAACATTATATCCATAAGACATGCTATCAGGGACCAATGCTGTTCACATCCAGGGGCATCTATGGGACTTGACACACTGGAGACAGAGGAAGCAGTGTAAAGAAAATTGGAAATGAGAGAAGGAAAACTGGCCAGGAGGCATCTGGCTAAACAAGCACTGGGGAGATGGTGTGAGAAAAGAACTTGATGTGGAAAGCCTGTCACACTGGTAGCAAGTGGTCATCCCATTCTTCAGACTCCCTGCTCAGCTGGTCATCCCCCACACCATAGTACATGGCTGGTGCATTTCAAGGCTTGGACCAGCAGACAAAATCACAGCCATCCACCACCAGATTGCCCAGATCTTGCCAGAAGGCAAAGTGAGGAAACTGCTCCATGTCCTTTGCTCCCACTACAAGGCTCTGGTAAAGGAACTCACCAGTGATGTAGACCGCAATCAGTGAGGCAAACATGATCAGCAGAATGGAGCCAATGATGAGGTGGGAATTCTCATAGACAAGCCACAGTGCTGTCCATCTTGAGGAGGCAGAAACACTTATGCTCTTTTTCCTGCTCTTCTAAAATAATGTTGAATGAACTTGCTGTAACTCCCTGCTTGCAAGAAATCATTATCACAACTTGTCTCTTCTCACCACTGCAGTGACTGCCATATGAATCACTTCCTTTATAATCATCATGATCCAGTCACTTCCATTGAAGACTTGGGTTTCATTGATTCTTCCTATCACTGTGGTCTTTCCATTCTGTCCATCTGTTTGTCAGGCCACATAATAGTGTAAGGTACCGTTGACATCTCTACACACTCTGAATTGGTAGATGTAGTTTTCTGTTTTATCTTTCTCCACAGTCACATTATACCTCATGTGGCTCAGGGGCTCCAGTTTCTTCAGCAGGGCTCTCTCCATTTGTGACTCACTGCTTTCATCACCAATCACATCACAGCTCCTCTCTTCAGACTGCTCAGCCCCCACTACAACCAGGGCCATAAAGACCAGCAGCATGGCAGAGTTATGGCAATGCAACAACATTCTGCAGCTGCCCCTATGCTCTCCCTGCTGCACATGAACAGATGTGGCCACCCACAAGGAAGAGAGACCTGCAGGTCACAGGCATCCTATGCTGGGTGGCCCAGGGACCACAGGCACAGGCAGCACTGGCCTCCTCCATGTCCTGGCCAAATCCCTCACCAGCCCTGTGATCCAGAAAGAGCATGGTGAAACTGGTGCTCCTGCCAGTGGGGACCCAGCATCCAGTGGGATCACCCGATCAGGAGCAGCCTGGCAGCAAATGGAGCACAGTGGGGGAAAGTCAGGCTGCACCAGGGGCACCCAGACCCCACCCTTTTGTAAAGTTTTTGCTGGATTCCATGCCTGGAGAGTCCTGGCCTGCAGGAATCCCAGCATGTGTAAAGTGATCCAGTTCAGAAGCACTATTAATTTAATTTCTGGAATGTCTTTTTTTCTGCCTATTTAACAAGTGGTGAAAATTTTCAATGTTTTGCTTTTGTTCTTGAGAAATTTTACCTTCCATCCCCGGCCTCTCACCTCCTGCCTCATTGAGTTTCTTTTCTTTTCTTCGTGATCCTTATGTTCTTTGTAGTCCTAATTCTTTGTTGTCCAGGAGGTGCTGTGTGCACACGACCTTTTAGAGGAGCTCCTTTCCTTGTTTCAGTCACTGATTCAATGTCCCAGCAGACTCTAGTCTCTGGTTGCCAACATTCTTTTATTGTCCCTGTTCCAGGGACACCATTTCTGGCAGTGGTTGCATGAACCCTTCACAGCTGAGGTGCAACGAAGAATCACTTTATTAACAGCTGAGCATTTATACCCTTCCCTGGAGGTAGTTACATAACAGAGGTGTTTACATAACAGAAGTGGTTGCATTAGCATAGAATATGTGACATTCCCCACCAGTCAGTTCCAAGCCCACCCAGGGAGCATGCATGGTTGGTGACCTCTTCTCGCAGGCACGGCACAGATCCCAGTTCCCATCCTCCCAAGGGACAACCATCCTGCAATCAACCATCTTCCTACACACAAGTGACACAGGTGGTGAAGGATCCTGCAAGGAATGCTGTGCTGCTTGACTTCATACTAAGAAACAGGGAAGGCCTTGTTAAGGATGTTGAGGATGTGAAGCGTTGGTTTCAGTGACCATGAGACTGTGGAGTTCAGTACTGGGAGAGGAGCAGTAAGGGCTGCAACTATGACTGCAAACATGGACTTCAGGAGAGCTAACTTTAGGCTCTTTAGTGATGTTCTCAGAAAGTTCTGCAGGGAAGAGGGGTTCTCGAGAGCTGGTTGATATTCAAGGATCACTTCCTCCAGGCTCAAGAACCATGTATCCCAATGAGTAAGATACTGGGCAAAAGAGGCAAGAGACCTGCATGGATGAATGAACTCAGACATAATTAGGAAATACACAGGGGATGGAGGTAGGTTCATGCCACTTGGAATGACTATAGAGAGGTTGTCAGAGCAAGTTGCCACGAGATAAGGCAATCCGGAATTAAATCTGGCTGAAGATGTCAAGGACAACAACAAGAGTTTCTTCAAATACATCAATAACAAAAGGAAAACTAAGGATAATGTTGCTAAATGGAGGGAAGACACCAGTAACAGAGGACTTGGAAAAGGCAGAGTTATTTCATGCCTTCTTTGCATTAGTCTTCACTGACAAGACCAGCCCTTAGGAATCTCTGACCCAGGAGACTAGGGGCAAGGAGTGCTGGAAAGAAGACTTTCCATTGATCAAGAAGGAATCTGGTTAGAGAATGCCTAGGCAAACCTGACATCCAGAAGTTCATGGGTCCTGATAGGATGCACCCAGGAGTGCTGAGAGAGCTAATGGACACCATAGCTGGGCCACTCATGATCATCTTTGAAAGGCTGAGGTGATCAGGAGAGGTGCCTGAGGACTGGAAGAAAGAAAATGTCACCCCAGTCTTCAGAAAGGGTAAGAAGGAGGACTCAGGGAACTACCTGCCAGCCAGCCTCACCTCAGTCCCTGGAACTGTGATGGAGTGTCTCATTCTGGAGGCCACCCCTGTCCACATGAATGACAAGAAGGACATCAAGAGTAGTCAGCGTGGATTCACCAGAGAGAAATAGTGCTTGACCAAGCTGATTTCCTTCTATGATGAAACAATTAGAAGGATGGATGAGGGAAGAGCACTGGATACCGTCAACCTTGAATTCAGCAAGGCCTTCACAGGATATTCTGAGTTGGAAGGACTCACAAAGGTCATCAAGTCCAATTCTTAGGTGGATGGCCTGTATTGGGACTGAATTCATGACCTCAGCTGATCCATTAGCACCTTGGCTGAGCCAACCCACTTCCCCCATCAACACTGTCTTTCACAACATCCTCATAGGTAAACTCAGGCAGTGTGGACTGGATGAGTGGAGAGTGAGGTGGACTGAGAACTGGCTGAACAGCAGATCTCAGAGGACTGTAGACAGTGGCACAGCGTCTAATTGAAGGCCTGTCACTAGTGGTGATCCCCAAGAACCAATACAGGGTATTGAAGTATTGTTTACCTTCCCCATTGGTGACTTGGATGAAGATGCAGATGCCTCCTCAGCAAGTTCACTGATGACACAAAGCTGGAAGGAGTTGCTGACACTCTCAAGGGCTGTGCAGCCCTTCAGAAGGACCTCAACACATTGGAGAGATGGGCAGAGGACTGTCTGAAATACATCTGTCTGGGGTACAATAACCGCAGGCACCAGTACAGGTTGGGGTCTGATCTGCTGGGAAGCAGCTCTGTGGAGAAGGCCCTGGGGGTCCTGGTGAACAACAAGCTGTCTGTGAGCCAGCAGTGTGTCCTTGTGGCCAAGAAGGCCAGTGAAATCCTGGGGTGCATTAGGAAGAGCATTGCCAGCAGGTCAAGGGAGATGATCCTGTCCAAAGAAGCTGATTGTCATAGTTTTGAGAGAACCTCAGTCTGTTTTACTTACTTCTAATCCCCTTTTTAGTATAACTGAGCATCATACAGCATAATGTCTGTATTATTATTTTAAGATACTAGTATATATGTATAATGTATAGTTTCTTGACACAGAAGGTTTACAGAATGTAAGCTAAAGACATCCCATAGTAAGGA
>VXBX01004236.1:0-10707 GCA_013400415.1 Scytalopus superciliaris | reverse complement strand
CTGCCGGTTTACCTTTAAACCAGTACACCAAAATGCAAAGGACATGAGTTATGACTTTTATACTTTCAACTATGGTCTTAGAAAACCAGCATCTTAATGCATTAAAAGTCTGCATCCACCTTGCAGTTAGCCAAATCATACTGGGTTTCTGTTTCTTTTGAACATGGATGAGTTTCCATTCTATTGAGAGGTTATCGGGCAAGCACAAGGTTTATTTTTTTATCTCACTGTATAAATTACTAAGAATACAACTGTGGAAAGTTTTTACAGGTATCTATATCATTTTTATAGATACTAAATTAGATGTGATCAGGTTAATTTTAAAGATTTTATTCTTTCTAATTTACTTAAACCCTCAAGTGGATATCCCAATTCACTTGAGGGACCTGCTGTAAATCAGATTTTTCTAGAGCCTTCTTCATGTTATTGGGAAATTCACACCTTGTTTTACATCCTCTGAAGACTCCAGAAAAGCTAAAAACGAGCCTATTCTGCTCTTAAGTTTCACCTTATCACACTGAGCTTAAAGCAGTTGTTTTCAGGACTGACCACCCCTAAAAGACATGGGGAAAGTCCTCGAAGTGGGGACCTGGAAGCCGAGGTGGCTCATCCAGCGATCCGATATGGCTACGGCAGAGGCAAACGTCTGCAGATTACGGTGCCCCCGCTTTTCTTTCATCAGGTCATCGATCGCAGCAGGATTCCTGCTCCTTATTCACCCAACCAGTAAAGCCACTCGCCTCCATGCACATTGAGCAGCGCCCGCTTAAGCAGCAACAGTTCTCGCGGGCATCCGCTTCCACTCCCCGCTTCGGCACCACCCCGCTGTCCCCCGCGACATCCTTACCCCATGGCGGCCTGCAGCGACGGGCACTGGTGGTGCCACGTCCTCAGGGCGCTCCTCGCCGCAACAGCAGCTCCGTCGCCCCGTGGCGGCTGCAGTCCTCTGGGCTGGGGTCACCGCGCCTCAGACTCGTAGCTGCCGGGCCGAGCTCAGCCGCCCGCGCGCTAGGGAGCACTCCCCACGGGCCGGGATCCCATAGCTGTCGGCCTCGACAGGCGCCCGGAGGCAGCGGCTGCGGTCCTCGGACGGGCGGCAGCGGCGGCTCCCGGGGCAGACGGTCCGCTCCTGCGGACGGACGGGGAGATGCTCACCTTCTCCTCGAGGGGCTGACGGCGTCTGCGGCGCTTCTCGCCGGGAGGTGAGTGGTCGCCGACGGCTCCGTGCGATTCAGAGGCGGAGAAGGATGGGGCAGGCGATGCGCACAGGGCTCCACGCCGCCGCTCCCCTTAGTATCCCCGCCAGCAGTGTGGCGGGCACCAACGCATACTCACGAAGAGATAGAGAGAGCCGCGGCACAGGCGCTGACATCGGGCTCCCAGCGTGCGGCAGGGAGCGACGGCCGGGCGTCCCCCGAGGTCACCGGGGCGCCGTGCTCCCCCGATCCGCCCACCCCCGGCTGCAGAAATGCGGAGCCCCGCTCCGCCTTCCCGCGACGGCAGGCCCGCTCCTCGCCGTCACGCCTTCTGCGGCGAGCGGGCGGGCATCGTCCTGGGACGCTGTGGGTCGGTCACTGCCAGCGGGAGGGGCCCGCCCAGCCCGCACTCCTCTACGGCGGGGCCGCGGACTCAGCCCCACCAGTGGAACGAAGGGAACGAGGGAGCGAGCTACGTGTCAGGTGGTGCCCGGCTGCTCCAGCGCCTTCGAGTCGCTGCCTCTACCTCTACCTCTACCTCTGCCTCTTCCCGATCGCATCCGCTGCCTCACGCCTCCGCCTGCCTGTACCCTTGTGATGGGTAGGGGAAGTCGCCACGCCTGTAGCCCACGTCTCCGTCCGGCTCTCCCAAAGGGAAAGCCAGGGCCCTACAATCCGCCGCCACAAGCAGGCAGCTTACGACAGCATCTGTTCGCTGTCTACATCGTCCACCCGGGAAGCTNCCCATGCCTCTGGAAGAGCTTCTATAATAGGCAATGGCGGCGGGGGCAAGGTTCGGTGCCCGCCCAGGCGCGGCTGCCTCAGTGCCGTGTCTCTGGGGCGCCGGCGGCACCCGGACCGCCTCCTCCCGCCCCCTGCAGCTCCGTCTCTACGGCAACGCCGCGCGCGCCAGATGCCGGGCCCCGCGCCCGCCCCGAGTGCCGCGGAAGCAGCGGTGCGCCCTGCGGCCGGCAGAATGGGTCGGGTGTGAGCTCCTGCGCCCGAGAGCCACGTGTGAAGATGGCGCGGAGCCTACCGCGGAAGGCGGCTGCGGCAACTTTCTAGCCCTCTGCCCCCGGCGTGGGAATGGCAGGGTGCCCGACTCAAAAGTCAGCTGGTTCTGTGTCTGAAACTCATGTCTGCATGCCCCCGCTTTGCAAACACTTCAAACCCGACAGCGTTACTGGCTAATCAAGAAACACAGCAGACATTCTAAAACTGAAAAAAAAAGAAAAAGTAGATTCCAGCACATCCATGCTAGTAGTATTTCAAAGAAACAGCTAGCACCATGAGCTTGACAGATCCTACTATTTTTGTCTCAGTCCTTTAATGGGACCATGCAAACAGATAGCATGTGTTACTGCTTCAAATTCAACAGAGTAGTCCAAGCTCCAGCACTATCTACTACCTTGCTGGGCACCTATCTCATCTTAGGTTCAGCAAATATTTCCATTAATTCTCCAAGTTTTCATGAATTTATAAATATTAGGTATAACTGCTCCTAGACAATGCTAATGGCATTGGGATACCCAAGGCAGAACGTGAATCCCAGCTCCTTGCTACTTCTAGGACCACTTTCAATATTTTCGTGGTATTTTCCTGCCTAAGTGATGATGTAACCACCAGAGGAATATTAAACTATAATGCTTGTGAGAGGGAGATATCAATGAGATAGTAGATGTCAATCCCCACATAAAAATGGAAGACTCAAGTTTTAGCAATGGATATTATGGCACTGTAAACCACAACAAAACCAACAATAGTATGCTCACAACTGTTCCTTCAACAAAATGTTTGTCCTCTCATAAAATCTCTACTACTTGAGACTGAGTGTATCCCAGGAAGAGGCTGGAATGAAAGACAGCAAAAGGATTTACCTAACAATGTGATCTCCCCAGAGTAAGGACAGATATTTTTAAAAGTTAATTCATAGATGCACATGTTTTACAGACCCTTGCTTCAACATTTTGACCTATAAAAGTAATTAGCTATGGAAAGAATGAAGATGATGATGACAAATTAAATAGCAAGGGAAACTTTCTTCAAACAAAAATAAGATTAAGAAACCTAGCATAAATCATTCCTATCAGTAGTGGTGGGGCAGATTGCCTTACAAGGGAGAAAACAACAGCTTCCTCAGTTTCCTATTTCTCACATGCTACCTCATAAACTAAAGTGAAGGCACTGATCTACAAAAACTTTAAACTGAGTGGTAGAGGTCTAAGATTTGTTGTGGGCAGTGTTCAGAACATGCATAGTTATGATGAAGCTGCATTACTTTACTGGACTGCCATTGCCATTTTTTGATTGGGTTTCACATGCTAACTCTGAAATATATGAAGCCCTATGTATTTTCCACTAATAATCGATTTGGATTTACAAGCTTCTAGCAGTAAAACTACTTGTGGTAACTCACAGTGTTGTGTGGAGAAAGATGAGAATCCACAACAGTACTTTCTTCCATATAAGAGTAATAGGAGTGAAAGGGACTATGACCAAAAATAATTCAGTCTAGGCAAGTGTAAACAACACATAGATTATAAATATATTCCTTGATGTCAAGTAGTCCTAACTATGTAGATTAATTAGTTTCTAAAAGTCCCACATAACATTTTGCATGCAGTAACAGCAGGTCAAAAGCAAAGAAGCCAAGGCTCTAAATCCACATATGAGTAACTCTGTGAAGATACAAAACCATGGTGACATCCACCAGCTAAGGCTGAACTGTACATGCAGATACAAAGAAAGCAAGCTAGGAGATTAAATTATAGACATTAACAGGACAAATTATACACAATGACCTCATCTTGAGTAATCATCAAAGTAATATAACAGGAAGAAATTTAACAGTGATGACAAGAGGCTCAGCTCAAAGCTGATTGTTGTGGGTTTTTTTCCCTGCTGTTTTAAAACACTTTTCTTTGTCTAGAGCACTCTGATGGAGGCAGTCTTGAACTGTAGAGCATGCTGCCTCATGGAAACTATGAGCAGGTCAGTGGCTGTAATTTAACAGGATACCAAGCAATGCCACCATCAAACAAGAGATGGATGGTTTCAAGCAGGGCAAAGCACAGGATGGTGCAGAAGAAAGACTTTTTTACTGCTCTGAATAAGCATATTCCTGGCATGTATATTCATACTCAGTGATCAAGCTGCCAAATCCTGTTCTGACGTCCTGGCCCTTAATAGTCAATGGGCTGGGACAACACCTGCAAACTTAGCAGCAGTATCAATATTTCTGAAAGTAGTGTTGAATTGAACCTCCTTGTGTGATACCTGTAGATGATAAAGAAACAGATGTCTGTGCTATCTGAATCTCAAGCCTGATGAATACTGACATGACCACTGGCCTGGCCGAAGTCCTTGAACAGCAGCAAAACAAAGCTGGAAAAGCAAGAAGTACCACAAGTCTGCATTTTGACTAACATTCCATGGTACCTCTGTATTCTCTGTGCAAAACCAGATCTGTATTGGTTGATCACACACTGGTTATGAGCTACTGTTCCTATAGAAAAGATAAGCATGCTTGTGAGAGAGACAGGAAAATCCCATTTCTCTGAGTAAAGCATTGAAAAGATTTGAATGGCAATTCCTTGTTCAACTCTAGTCAGCACATTTGAAAAAAGGAATTCTAGCTGCACCAAAACCAGACGGAAACTCTAAGAATGTTTAGAGAACCTCAGAGCTGTCATTTGAAAGTAGAAAAATAAAAATTGGCTTGTTTGATTTATCAGACTAAAATCCTATACGACATACTCATGCTCTCCAAATATTTTGAGTGAGGTTAAAACAAGCAGGGGAGCAAAAAGAGCTATTTAAGGGCAAAAGAGTAAATGGGTATAAACTTGTTATAAATATTTTTTCCTGGAACTCCAAAGGTTATTGACTTTCAAGGAGCTGATAGCTTCAAGAGTAGCCTTCCAAAATAAGTACTGGGTGCAAAAGAAACAGTGACTGAAAAGTAATCACGGGGCTCAGATGGCAGCCATCACTGCCTCCATATGGGAGAGGTGAGGGTAGGTGGAAGAATAGAGACACCCTTCCTCTGGTGGCTTGTAGCCTGCAGGCACCACTTCCTCCAAGGTTCTGGGCTGGGATACTATTGCTGCTCTCTTGCACAAGCTGTCATTTGGTTTACTACTAGGTGAGTGCAAATTTCAAAATCCCTAAGAAAACCAAGCATGCTTATACCCTTTGAAGATGAGGAAGCCAGTACCTCACTTTCCTCACATCTCATACGTTGCTGCTATTCTGTCTCTTCCTTCCTCCTACTCTTTTATGCCTTTTCCTTGCCCTCCTTTCTCCTGTCTAATCACAAATCTCCTTCCCCACACACATGCTTCTTTCAGTGAATGGTATCACTTCATCATTTTCCCTTTCAGGACATATGTTTAATTTATAAATGAAGTAGAGAAGAGGGGAAGAGAGTAAATGGCATCCTCTTCCATGATCCCTAGGTTTCTGTGTGAATTTCACAGAATTGTTAGGGTGGGAAGGGACCTCTGGAAATCATGTAGTTCAACCCTTCCTGCCAAGGCAGGGTCACCTAGAGCAGGTTACACAGGAATGCATCCAGATGGGTTTTGAATGTCTCCAGAGAGGGAGACTCCATGACCTCCCTGGGCAGTCTGTTCCAGTGCTCTGCCAGCCTCAACGTAAAGCAGTTCTTCCTCATGTTAAAGTGAAACTTCTTGTGTTTTAGTTTATGGCTATTGCTCCTTGTCCTGTTGCTGGGCACCACTGAAAAGCATCTGGCACCATCCTCTTGATACCTACCTTTGAGATATTTATATGCATTAATGAGATCCTGTCTCAGCCTTCTCTTCTCTAGACTGAACAGGCTCAGCTCNGCCTTCAGGTGTATCAGCCACTCTCCCCAGTTTTGTATCATCAGAAAACTTCATCCAGGTCATTGATAAACAAGTTGAATAAGACTGGACCCAGTATTGATCCCTGGGGAATGCCACTGACTACAGGCCTCCATCTGGATTCTGCTCTGTTGATCACAACCCTCTGAGCTCTGCCATTCAGCCAGTTCTTGATCCACCTCACTGTCCATCTAACCCACATTTCCTGAGCTTACCTACAAGGATGTTATGGGAGACAGTGTCAAAAGCCTTGCTGAAGTCGAGGTAGACAACATCCGCTGCTCTCCCTTTGTCGATCTATCCTTCCATGCCAGCATAGAAGGCTATCAGAGTGGCCAAGCATGATTTCTCCTTGGTGAATCCATGCTGACTACTCCCAATGACCTTCTTTTCTTCTACATGCTTGGTGATAACCTCCAGAATGATCTGTTCCATCACTTTTCTAGGGATGGAGGTGAGGCTGACTGGCCAGTAGTTTCTCAGGTCCTCCTTCTTGCCTTTTTTGAAGATGGCAATAACGTGTGCCTTCCTCCAGTCATCAGGCACCTCTCCTGTTCTCCAGGATTTTTCAAAGATGATAGAGAGTGGTAAAGCAATAACATTTGCCAGGTCCTTCATCACCCATGGGTGCATCCCATCTGGGTCCATGGATTTTATGGGTGTTAAGTCTGCCTAGATGATCTCTAACCCAACCTTCTACTAATTTTCATTAGTCTAAAAAAATCTTCACTGTCCTATCAGGTGGCCCTGGAGGGATTCTGGAGGAATTTAAATTCATTATTTTTTCCCTCAGAATAGATGAAGAAACTTAAGTGTTGCCTTATATTCATGTAAATGTGGTAGTCTGAAACTAGGACTAGATTTGCTTCCGAAAGCAACTATATGACATAGTTCCCTGAGATGCCTTATGGCCCAATATATCTAACTCTGTCCTGTTGACAGTAAATGCTAGTTTTATGTCACCCGCTTTCAACATTTTGTTCTCTTACCACCAGTAGTAGATCACGTATCTCCTACACAGCTCTGTGGCACTACACTCATACAGGAATTTTTTTAAGATAATGAGCCCTGGGTAATGCTTTTATTTCTTAGTCAAGTTTATTAGTGGCTGCAATTTTCTCCTGTGTTTTTTCTGACCACAGAGGATGAACAATTTAAGCCAGTAGACCAATTATTTCAGCTTCTCATTTCTGTCTAAGTACTCTATCTAAATACATTACTCAGTTTTGCTTCCCAAAATCCTTGCAGATATTTTTTCAGTTTCAGATGAAGATGATGAAATTATTGTAAAAAACTGTGTATTTTTTACTTATGAGTTTTGAGCAAATTAGCAATAATGGCATTGTGGATCTGAAATGTCTCCAACAACATTCCTTTCTTGGCAAAACTGTACTTGCACACAGAGTCGTCTTCTCCAGTGTGTCCTTTGTGGATCACATCTGACAAACCACATACTTATATAAAAGCTTTTTCAGTTATATTTGCATTATAGACAATATGGTCTGTTTTCAGAAAGAGCAAGTCATAGCAATCATATGGCATTTTTCTTTTTGAACACTCCTGCCAAACAAGACCAAGTTGATTTCTAGTAGAACTCCTAACAAATTCCAAATGTTATCCATGAATTCTGTATCTGTTCTTCCTATTATTCCTATCTTTAAAGGAATAGGTTGATAATTTTATTATTTATCGGGGTCTGAAAGCTTGTAGTGTATGAAATACTCATTTACTAGCGAATATAAGATTGCCTTAAAATAATTGGCTTCTGTTTTTAGCAGTTCTTCTTTCCTACTTATTTTTTTTAAATTCCTGTAGATGTTCTAACAATAATATCTCTACAAATATTTGAAGAAACTGCTTGTTTTCCTGTCTGAGTTTTTCTTCTTAGAGATGATGTTTTCTGAGCCTTTCAAATAGCTATTTTGGATAAAGTTATGCTGCACTTCCATAAATCTTTCCATAAAGAACATCTAAAACTTCCAACTATTTTCACAGAGTTTCCATGCACTTGGACTTCAGCTGCTACTGAGAATGAAGTCCTAGCATATACATAATTTTTTGTCTGTGCAAGAAAATTTTGCTCAAGCTTCCTTTGAGAAGCACTATCATCTTCATGCTGTAAAGCAGAAAATTGAAATTTGGCCATAAACATTCACAATATTTTTTTCACTTTTAGTCTTCTTCCAGGTTGATCCAGTTTACACTAGGTTAAAATTTGAAAAAACAATAAGTTTTCACATACACTTGGGAGATTTACCTACGAATCTCCAGAGATTGCTCTAGTGCCATTCTGCAGCTCAGGCTTAAGAGCGAAGATGACTTTGAGACTGGGACCAGCTTGACAAAAAGTCAGAGTGGCTTTTGACATTATGGGAAAAGAGCCAGAAGTCCATGTGAAAACCATGACTGAGGGCCAGAGAGAGAAATGGCAGGTAAAGGACTGGGAAGCAGTGAATCAAGAATGAAACAGATCAGATAAAGACCCAGGGCTAAAATCCAGTGAGAGAAGCTTGAAAAAGGTAACAGGCAAGGCAACTGATGGAATGAAAAACTAGGATGGGGAGTGTGGTGGGTTGACCTTGGCTAGATGCCAGGTGCCCACCAAGCCCCTCTATCACTCCCCTTCCCAGCCAGACAGGGAAGAGACAATAAGATGGAAAAATGACTCATAGGTTGAGATAAGGCAGTTTACTAAAGCAAAAGTGAATGTTTGCATGCGCACAAGCGAAGAGGAAAATAACAAGGTTTATTCTCTACTTCCCATTAGCAAGCAGTGTTTGGTTACTTCCTGAGAAGCAGGACTTCAGCACGCATAGCGGTTTCTCAGCAGGCAAACACTATAAACAGCAAATGCTCCCAATTTGATGCCACAAAAGCCTCGGAACAAAGGAACTGCTTAGAGACAATTTTATCCTTAAGCAGCAAAGGTATTTATTGCCAACGTTGAGGAGCCAGCCAGCTCATGCTGGACAAACTAGCTCCAAGGCATCAGTGAAAAGCAAGGTAATTTATACAGTCTACATGCATGATTGCAACATTTCAACATACATATTCATATAATTACAGCATCTAATAATCATATTTATAACAGGTGGAGTTTAGACGGGGCCTAGGCAGGGCCTGAGGTGGAGTCTTCCAGAATCTTCTCTTGGCACAACTTTTAGGTGGTCAGTTCTGGTCTTCAGTCTCACTTAGAGGGGCAACTCCTCTTCTTCCTTGCTGTGACCTTCCTTCTTTCTATTGTTGTGTGACCTGCTAACTGAAGCTTGCAGAAACCCTTGGCTCAAGGCCTTTCTAGCCTATTCAAATGTCCACATTTTCTTAATTTATAACCCCTAGATTCACTGTATAGTGTGTCTAGCATTCTTCTTACGATTAGGTTTAGGTCCAGTAAACAGAACAGAATGGGTTACCAATGTTCTTGCAATAATTCCTTAGCAGCACAGGCAGAACAGAGCAAGATATCTNTGGCTCAAGGCCTTTCTAGCCTATTCAAATGTCCACATTTTCTTAATTTATAACCCCTAGATTCACTGTATAGTGTGTCTAGCATTCTTCTTACGATTAGGTTTAGGTCCAGTAAACAGAACAGAATGGGTTACCAATGTTCTTGCAATAATTCCTTAGCAGCACAGGCAGAACAGAGCAAGATATCTAAGTTAACTCTTTTAGGCCTTGCTTTCGTTTCTATTTCCTCCTCCTTTCTTTAGCTTTTATATCTGAGCTGACATCATATGGTCTGGAATATCCCTTTGGTTAGTTTGGGTCAACTGGCCTACTTGTGTCCCCTCCCAGGATCTTGCCCTCGACTGGGGGGGAGGAGGATGCTGTGCCAGTGCTGCTCAGCAGTAACCAAAATACTGGTGTATTATCAACACCTTTCTAGCTCCCAATGCAAAGCACAGCACTGTGAGGGCTGCTATGGGAAAATGAACTCCATCTCAGCCAGACCAAATACAATCTCCACCCCTTATTCCATACCATTTGCATCATATTCAGATTCCACATAATTTATATATGCCTTCTGTCTATCCCCTGTCCTTTCACAGATAGATATTATTTTCCCATTTTCATGGGCTTCTTCCACCCCTCCAGATCTTGGGCTCCATTCCATCAGGACAGTAGAAGCAGCACAATCGATCATTGGGCACCAACACCAGCCCGACTCAGGTTATCATCACATTCTCCTTCCTCCTTGCAAAATTTGTTCTTCATTGGCCTGATACTTAACTTTGTGAAACGTACAACTTACACCACAGATTATTTTTCCCCCAAGGTTAAATCTCCTTGAGGCACACACCAGGTGTCCCTATCCTTCCTCATTACCCACNCAGGACAGTAGAAGCAGCACAATCGATCATTGGGCACCAACACCAGCCCGACTCAGGTTATCATCACATTCTCCTTCCTCCTTGCAAAATTTGTTCTTCATTGGCCTGATACTTAACTTTGTGAAACGTACAACTTACACCACAGATTATTTTTCCCCCAAGGTTAAATCTCCTTGAGGCACACACCAGGTGTCCCTATCCTTCCTCATTACCCACCTGGTCCCTGGGCAAAGACAATCCCATGGATGGGTTTGCCTTTTCCCATGGGAAGAGAAACCCACACCACCTTCTGTGGGAGACAGACTCAGCTAT
>VXBX01004232.1:1014-38489 GCA_013400415.1 Scytalopus superciliaris | reverse complement strand
TTTCCAAAAGCTCTGTATGCCTTTGCTAACCTGTTGTCTATCTCTTTGTCAATTTTACCATCTGAGGAAATGATGCTTCATCAGATGTATATAGTCAAGACAAAGGAAAGACTCTGGCCATAAACAGATTGTCAGTGTAAATAGGTAAGAGAGAGCTTTTTGTAGGTCTCGGAATAAGGAAAGACACCCTATTCTAGCAATGACATAGGTGGCAGTGTACCTTTTTAACCCTCTATAGAGTCTTACTGTAGGCAGCATTTTCAGTTGAGCATACCAGATCAGAAGTATTTTGCTATCTTGGTGATGCTGAGGACATAGGTTAAATAATTTGTCTGAGTTCACACAGCATCAAAATGATGAAAGAGCACAGATCTCCTGAACATATCTTCTTTATTTTAATATTTTTTCTTCAAATACATAACTTTTGCTTAACTATATTTTATAGATGTACATTCTGAAACCAAATTCCTTTTGGTGCAAATCAAGCAGATTTTGTTTTCTTTTCTTCTTTGGCATCTTAGAAATTTGTGCTATGCCTTGGACAGTGTCCATACGAAAATGAAAGCCTTGCTGTCCTCCAGAAAAGGTTCATGAATATGAAATACAAAACTTTTAAGTAGTTTGTGGGGAACAGAAACAGCTATGAGAAATGGAAAAGTACACCTCTAGAACTGAAATCATCACCACAGAAACCATTCCAGGACCAAAGAAGCAGAAAACTTTTTACGTCTTGTGTTTAATAGTAATAAGTGTTCCCTTAAGCGCTGTAAGGCACCCACCCGACAGCGACCACGTGGTTTGCTGGGACGCTGCCAAACTGTCCTGCTCCCCTGAGATCAGCTCCACCCTTCCTCTAACCCTATTGGCTGCCTCCCCCATCCTTCCCCCATTCCTGCTGGGTATGGATCCTCCCCCTCTCCCATTGGCTACCCGGGTCCCCAAACCACTCCCCTACACCCGAACCCTCATCCAATTACAGCCCTGCTCCCTGGGCCCACTCCAGGGGTTTAAAACCCCGGGTTTGTTTGAATAAAGTCTCTCTGTGCATCCACGAGCCTCGGCCACGCACTTTCCTTCCTGAGGCTACCAGAGGCCCTGCCGGCACTGGGGAGGGCCCAGAGCAGAGCATTCCCTCAAGTCTGACAGTAGTTTTACATGTAATATTTTCCACCCAAGTTCTTTGAAATTGATTCCTTGTGCGGTATAGGAAGATGTTTGCTGTGCTGAGGTTGATACTCACTCATCTTGTATGGTAATAACTCATCAATACCAGAAATTTACTTTCTGAATTATGGGGGAGTTAAGGGATTCAATGCAGAATTATTTATGGGATGATTCTTTGCTTCCAGGTTTTTTTTCAGTCAGCTCAATAGTTTCCTATACAGCTAACTCTGTAGAACCTTCTCTGGTGCTTAGGAGGAATGTCAGCCAAGTCTAGCCATCTGCTGACTTCAGAAGACCGTGCTTGTATGGAAACTCTCAAATCTCCTGTGACTTTTGTCTTTTACCAGCTATCTGGCCAAGTGTCTTCACCTGAACTTCAGACATATGACTCCCTTACTTTAACTACCAAACTTTGACACCCCCTAGAAATGTCTCTGCTTAGAAGAGAGGAATTTCACAGTAGAGAATAATGTATTTTCCTTTCCTTTCAGGGATACCACATGACCCAGCATTTCCTTAACAGGAATGACCATTTATGTCATACAGAGTCGAGAAAAAAATACCCAAATATATTTTGTCCAGTAAGTGGATGATTTCTTACATATAGTTGAAAGAACTGTGTTAATTTATCTTCCATAAGACTTTTCAAAGTTAAATTGAAATCTGCACAGTGCAGAAGGTGGCAGACTGTGAATCAATGATACATGTGCTTCTTTTGCCTCCAGATAAGAAATGCATTTTCTGTTTTGAAGTTTCAATGAACTACATGGCAGAGTTAGTATGGACAGCATCTTTTTCATCTTTGTTCCCATTTGATTTGGGGGGAGATATTTGTAGTATCATCAGGAAAAACTAGTGCTTGAACAAAAATGTTAGGGTCTGTTTGTTTTGGTTTGGTTGTTTTTTTGTTCTGTTTTGCTTTGTTTTGTTTTGATGGGAATTTTGTGGTTGTTCCTGTGTAGATGATTCCAAGAAAGATGTTCTAGCAGTCTGTGTCATGCCCTAGTAACACAACTTTTGAGGGATTGCTTGTGAAACAGGAAATGGTGAATGGGCCATTGAACTTCTGATTCTGATCAGTATGGACTATCAAAGGACTCTGCAGATCTTAGGATAAATCCATTTTTCAGAGGTCAAACCTCTATTTCCTGTGGTTCTGTGGGGAAAAAAAAGTGTATGGATGGTACTGTGTAGACAGAAACCTCAAGACTCTCTGGCTAGTATAGTGTAAGATGTGCAGTCTAGTTCTAAATAAACTAATTTAGGTGTAAGAAAAAAATACAGCTGAAATGGTTGCTAATTTAGTTCTTTCAAGAAACAGCATGCCAAGTACAAGTGAGGGTATTTGCATGTCTCTGTGGCCATGAACTCATATGTCATTAGACTCTGTGAAACCATAAGTTAATCCCTTAAATGCAGTTTTTATTTCTGATCTTTTCCTATTACATTTATGCAATTTGATTTTGAGACTGTGAGAAATATAGTTAATTGTTGGCCTTATCTTTGGAATTTCTTTTAGTTTGCTAGCAGTAAAAAAATTTACCTTATTTGACAGAGATATTTTTTTAGTGCTGGTGAGCCTTTGAGTTTTCCCTTAGTTTCACAGTCTTCCAGTTAATATAAGAATAATAAAAACACCTTATGCATAAATCAATTTCACTTAATTTTAGTGAACTTCAAAGCTCCACTCACTCAAGGTTATTGTTTTCTATAAATTGCATTTTCTTGAACCTCTGTGATTTATCAAAATACACATAAAAATAAAATAACATCAATGTTGTATTTTATTGCCTGGTAAAGTAATGATGGCAATTATGTCTAATATTGGACTGTATTATTATTCAAAGTATTTTTTCCTATGTTTTCATCTGAGAAAGATTTAAAAAAATTACACAATTCTGTCTTACTGAGGGTTGACACAAGCTGTTCTCATGGCCCAATTCTATATTAAAAACATTATCCTTGTTGGGTTTTATTTTCCTTCTGAAAATGAATATTTTATTCCATAATTATTCTTTAATTACAATTTTATTATTTGATTTTATGACTGATTTATGATTTATTATTTGCTGATACCCTGCAGCAGTAATTCTATTTGTTTTATTTACCCAGGATTCCAGTTTTAACATTTGCAAATTTCATTTACTTTTTTCCTAATCACTGCATTTTATTTCCCAGAGCGTTCAAAAGCCCATTTTAATACCAATGATGTCACCTACCTCACTACTAGAGACTCTGAAATGTCACATTTGTTCATCTTCATTACCATTGAGGCACATTTTTAGAGAATGATCCCACTTAATGTGGATTCAGACACTTCTGTGAGTGTCTTATGCAGTATTTAATTTTTACCCTTCATCCCTTCTGTTGGGAATCTGATAGAGAAGTTTGTTGCAGCATGCAGAAATATTGGAGGGGCTTTTTCATTCTTATGTTTTTTTTTTTTCCAATTTCACTTTCAGCTGCACATCTTGGATTTCCTGATGTCACCTGACACGTGTCTATATACTTGTTGTGATACAGGTCTGAAAGAATTCTCAATGAATCACATTTGAGCGTGAGTGGCATCTGTCTTACGACAATTATCCCTGTAAAATCAGTGGCATGCAGATAATGCTGTACTCATGGCTGAAAGAATTTGATATCCTCATGCTCTCCAAATATATCCCTCCAGAAAGTCTTGTCTTGAAGTTTCCAATTTTGCAGCCTTTATCTGGAGGATTATGTTGTCAAAAAATGGTATCATATATTTGTACTTGAAATGCTTAGATAAATATATTTGTATGCACAATATTACTCTATCTGTCTCCATATTAATGCCACTGTAGCTTCTGTAGCAACAGCAGATAAATATTAATTCTGATGATAATAATAAAGGTTCCATACTTCACCAGACTGTTTAATTACTACCTTGCAAATCAATTCAACATTATTGTGGGCTAAGACATAAAGATACAGACCCATATAGCTTCTAGCAAATTTTATCGAACATTTGAAACACAGAGATCTTTGACAGCTTTTCAGAATGTAGCAGGCTTGGGCAGTCATGTAGTTTTTGCAAATAAAGTGTCTAGTAACATTGATATTTTAGGTGGAATTTGGCTGCAGGCTTGATGTAGAAGGCATTCTGACTGGAATACAAATTTCTTTTTCCCTAAAGATATATGAGGCTAAGTAATGCAATTTTTTCCAACACTTTGCAGTTTCTTTTTTTTTTGTTTTGTTTTCATTTTGGGTTTTTCTTTGTTTTGTTGTTGGTTGTTTTTTGGTGGGATTTTTTTTTGTTGAATCAGTTCAAGTAAAATGACAGCTACTGCAAGTTGTTAAACAGATTCATGCTCTGGTAAGCATACTTTTGTAATCCTGTTGTTTACTGATGTTTGTTTCATTTAGGACTGAATAAGACTTTTTTAGCAGTTTGCATTCTTTCTAGAATGGTTGGTATCTCTCTTAGTCTAAAATAATAGACAACTTTATGGGTCTATGATTCAGTCCTGATTCTTTGGCAGGTCTGAGAACAGAGCATACTGTGAATTTCTATAAGAATTCACAACATGTAGTTTAAGTTATGGTGTCCAATTATCCTACATAGATTAAGATAATTTCTAATAAAGGAGTAAAACATGGTATAGCCCTTTTAATTGCATTACTTTCCTTTTCAATTCATGCTCATGAAAAGGTTTTCATCTGCAGTATCTGAACTTCTTGAAAATTAGGTACTTAAATTAGGTAATATTTCTAGTTTAATAAATAATCAGTCTATTTTTTCTCTCAGAAAAAAAAAATCATGATTCCATAGTTTTTCCATAGTATTTCTTTACATTAGCATTCCTTAGTTATATGATCATCATGTACATGTTTCCTAAATAGTGCCGTAGAACAAGAAATTGCCATGTCATATGTGTTTTACAATATTGTTTCAGGTTTTATGCTTATTTATTGTATTGTGTCAGTTGGCTAGTAAATTCTTCTTAATTTTTATCATGAAACCCTGGCCTAATTCTGTTATGTACCTTGAATTCCCTGCTAATACATGGGGTCAACAGCACTGAGTCAAGACTAAACACAGTATGCTTTGCACAGTCTAGTTTTGCTGACATAGAAGCCATGACATTTCTCCATTTGGCTGAAGAAATGCCTTGATAAGCAGAAAAGCCTACCAAAAGATTATTCTTCTCAAATAATGCACTTATGTCCCAGTACCTTTCTTCCACTACAGTAAAACACTACAAATTTCTGTGGGAAATTCTGAAGTTATGCTTCTGTTGACTACAACTGTTTTGTTCCAACTTCAATTTGAACTGGATATCTGATTTCAAATTCACAACTTGAGACAAAATTTGAAAGCAACATGTCAATTTAAAGTCGACATCCCCATTGCAAGTTGTTGATATAGCTAATATGACAATTTTTTGTTTACAAATACATAAACTCACTTTTCCCTCTCTGTATAAAAAATACAATATTTGTCTTTTGACCCTGAGTAATGGTCAAAACAATGTTGAAATACCCAAATATTTTGAGAATGTAGGTATAGTTCCATGAAATTTTTCACACAGTATTTTGGGAACTTTTTTCCCTATTTGAGACAAAAGAAGTTTAAGAAAGGCAAGTGCCAGATTCTGCACCTGTGGTGGGGCAACCCTGGGTGTTTGCACAGCCTGGGAAATGAAATGGGGAAGTTGAATATGAGTCAGCAGTGCCCTGGCAGCCAGAAGGGCCAACCGTGTCCTGGGGGGCATCAGGCAAAACATTGCCAGCTGGTCAAGGAAGGGGATTGTCCCACTCTGCTCTGCACTGGGGAGGCCTCTACCTTGAATATTGTGTGCAGTTTTGTGTGCCACAGTGTAAGAAAGTTGTTAAGCTGTTAGAAAGCATCCAAAGGAGGGCAATGAAGATTGTGAAGGGTCTTGAGGAGAAGTGGCTGAGGGCACTTGGTCTGTTCAGCCTGGAGGAAACTGAGGGGAGACCTCATTGAAGTTTTCAACTTATTTGTGAGAGGAAGAGGAGGGGCAGACACTGATCTGTTCTCTGTGGTGACCAGTGACAGGACCTGAGGGAATGGCCTGAAGTTACATCAGGGGAGGTTTAGGTTGGATATTAGAAAAAGATTCTTCACCAGAGGGTGGTTGGGCACTGTTCTGCTCCTCAGGGAAGTGGTCACAGCACCAAGCCTGACAGAGTTTAATAAGCATTTTTACTACACATAATCATGGTGTGATTCTTGGGAGTGTCCTGTGCAGGTTTGAGAGTTGGACTCAATGTTCCTTGTGGGTCTCTTCCAACTCGACATAGTCTGTGACTCTGTGAAAAAATAAGCAGGTTTGATGGACACAAAAAAGGAAAATAAGGGTTTACCCAAATAAAATGAGTCATCAGGTCAAAATTGATCTCAATTATATCAATGAAAGAGCAAAGTATTTGCCATTATGTAACCAAATAGACAGCTAGAAATATCTGTTCTGAAACATCTACAGCCTAGATAAAATGAGTAAAGAAATAGAGGAAACTGCAAGATATCTTGGAAAACGCTGCTGAACTGTGGAGAAATTACAGAATGACTGATGTAATGAAGACTGATCGACCTAGAAAGTAAGAACCATCCCATGGAACTGGGTGAGAGTCCAAGGAGGCAGTCTTTTATTATTGAATGAAAGGACATAGCTGAGACCCAAAGGAAAAGCTGCAGTTATGTTTTCCTTCATTGCCTTTTCCTGCAGAAATACAAATAAGAACTCTTCATGAAACAGGGCAAAAGCTTCCTAATAGCATACAAACATTGTGGTTTGACTTAAGCCCTGTTGGTCTTGAAGCTGGAGACCTAAACTGACAACAGTGACAAAAATGGACAGGGATGATGGAATATGAAGCCTGATCAAAGTGAGTGTTGTCTTGTACCATTAGAAACTGAAACAAATCCTTTGCAGGTGCTTATGTCTTCCAATGTCTAGGGACTGCATAGCATCCATAGGTCAAAGCAGTAGTCCGCTGGTTTTCAAAGCACCTTACATTGAAAACTATTTTATCTGCAATAGAAGTGGAAACTGAAGACAACTGACAGGAGTAGTGTTTCCACAGAGAGTACATGTCAACTATAAAATACACCACTGATTTAAAATGAAAGCCTATATTGTTCTATATCAACAAATGGATATGTTTATCAGGGACTCCATTTATCACAGGTGGAAAAAATGATGAAGTGTCTTTCAAACTGTTAAAACTCAGGGTTAGAACAAAAACCAACACAAAAGGTAGTGGCAGAAGAGGTATAAATAATAGACATGCAGAAAAGAAGCATTAAATTGACTAAGAGAATAGAAAAAAACCCCAAACACTTACTAAGACTGATGAAAGGTAAAAAAGAATGGATACCAGTGAATGATTAAAGCATGTGAAATCAGAACACTGTAAGAAAGCAATAGGAATAATTCCTCTGACCAATAGTGATGCTGCTTGGCTTTGATTATAGTATGTAAGAATGTAAGAAGTGCAAAGGGGATGGAGTTGATGCAGCCTGAGGCAGAAGATATATTCCTGTCTTAAAAATATTGATCAAAAATTGATCAGAAATTCAACTGCTTTACATACCCTGTAAATCCACTGGCTTTCGTAAGTTCTAAGAAAGTTTTCTTTAATTTTAAAAATAATATATATGAAAAATAATTACATAAATCTAATTTAATCAAAGAGAAAAGCAAGAGCTAATATGAAAAATTTCCAAAATATGTGTTTTGACTAAAAGAAATAGCTCTCTTCAATATAGAAAGGAATGAAAGACAAAGACTTTAAAATATGGAGTAATGTAGTACATAGAACACATACTAAGGATCTTAAATATCCAGGTTTGATCAAGAAAATTGAAACAAGAAACATAGCTTTCCTGCATGGATACAAGTTAACCATCAGAACAATGATTGTGAAAAAAAAGAAAATCTCATTTATTCTCTATTTCAGGAGAAAATGCTTTGCAAGGTTCCAAATGGGTGAATACAACTTGTGCCATACTTAAAACTTTATTTAAGGTAGAGGGGAGAATGAAAGAATGAAAACCTGTNTAACAAGTAAGAGAACATTAGAGTCATGCTTATTTCTAGAAGTAATAAAACATGTTTTCATGAATTTTCTCTGTCTTATTCAGGCAAAATGAAAAGCTAAAAATGATAAACAATTCACACATGCCTTCGGGGAAATAAAAGAAATTAATATAAATAGAGGTTTTAAATGATGTCTTGCCTAACCTTTGCAAAAAGAACCTCTTATTTAACAATACCAGCAGAGCTGATTATCAAACAGATCGGATTTGTCCAAACACAGTTGCAGTTTTGAGTTCCACGCAATTATAAATATAATTCATTGTAAGTAGTGACTGGTAGTAGTAATGCTTAGTCTAAACCCAATCCACTATTTTAGGCAAACCTGCACTTTACCAGGAAAGCATTCTTGCCTTGAACTGTTTACAGTCTAAGACCTACATCCCAGGGACATTGGTGTAGGAGATTAACTTCATGGTCTGTGTAGTCCTATTGTTCATCTGATGTTGCACTTGGCGTCATTGTAATCAGATGCATTTACACTTACAAGATAGGAGTCCTCATAGACAAGGCAGATAAAGCGCAAAGGGAAAAATGTATTTTCCTCCTTATGTAAAGAAGGAGTTGAGAAACTGCCCCAGACATTAGGTCGAAACTTTCTTGCAATCATATTTCCAGTTAGTTCCTGGAAATCATAACTGGATTCCCAATGAAATTAGTACATAAAAGAGCCTGCATCTGTTTTTTGTGTTCTGGTTTCCTCACCAAAATTACTCTCATTATTTCGTGGTCTGATGTTTAGACCTTGGAAATTCAGAAGCTGAATTTAATTGTGGAATTCTATAGGCAGTAAAACACACAGTACAATAATTATTCTCAGCAAATTTTTGAGTTTGGTTTTGGTTGGGCTTTTTTGTTGAAAATCTTTACAAATTATGCACAAAAAAAGGATCAACATAACAGTAAACTCTGGATCTGAAAGGAATGTGAGTGTTTGAACTCAGCCAGTGGAAATCAAATGCTAAAAGTTTTATAAAATAACAGAATTTTTACCTAAAGACAAACTTCATTCTCAGATAGGATTCCATCCTATCACANAAGTAATCTTCATATCTAACTGTCTCTAGTGAAGGTAGAAGGACAAAGGACGGCTGTGCAGCACATTGAAGGAATTTAACCTTGCAAAAATCCTTTTCTGGAAGCATACTTAGGAGTAGCATCTGTGTTTTTTTGAAATTACTTAATAAGGAATGTGGGTGCAATGATGTTGAAACAAAAATCAAATCCCTAAGCACTGAGGTCTAGATTCCACCCCAGCTGTGGTGCCCATCTATTGACTTGCTTCAGACTCTTAGAAGCACTAAGCCAGTTGAATACTGCCAAAAAAAGCCCTAGGCAGAAATTAGGCCATCTGAGTCTGCACCACAGACTGCAGATGACTGTGTGATGGCTGGTGATTAGTTCACAGTCAAAACCCAGCAGCAACCACACAAAAGGTAGAACCTTACTGACAAAGGAAAAAGTGATTGAAAAAAGTACTAAAGAAGACATATTTTCTTTTATCAGATGTGTGTAAGGCATATCACTCACTGAGGAAGTATCATTTGGAACAGGGCATTACATCCATAATGAAGTATGCTATCTTTTCCATCACCACAGATGTCATATATGGCTCTTCTGTCTCCATCTCATCAAGTGCATTCTCAATCATATGGTAGGAGAAACAGACAGAAAAAGTTTTGCTTTGTTTCCTCTATGTTTAATATTCCTCTGGTGCAGCAACTGTAAGAGCTGAGGAATGCCAGTGAAATAAATTGTGACATGTTTAATGCTAAGGATTAAAATAAGCGCTTGTGACTAGTTCATATCACTTGCCCATAACCAAAACTGAGTATTATCTTTCCTTTTTTAATTTTTCTTCCTTTTCCAGTGTTGTTCTTAATGTGAGCTACTTAAAAATATGCCAAAAATACACCTATGAAATCATAGTTCATAGAATGAAAGATACTTCTGGAAGTCATCCGGCCCAGCTCTTGTGATCAAATCTGAGCCAATATACAAAGGTTTTGTCAGGGTCAGGTGAGGTTTTTTACCCTTTTTTATTTATTTTTCTTCACAAAAAATACCACTACATGTATTCCTTCTGTCAGAAAATTCATGGTCTCAGTATAAAAGGAGAAATACTAACTGAATATTAATAGCAGGACACAATAACAGAATAGTTTACCTTAAATTAAATACAAAGCTGTGCATCATCAGTGTACATGTCTGTTTCTGAGGCTTGAACAGGACCTCTGTATTTTCTGAGATGACATGTGGGAGGGTAAGAATGGAATACAATAAAGTTTAAAGAAACAGTAAGACATATGTTGGATTAACTCAGTATTTTTCTGATTATTGTGGGATTATTAATTTTCCTTTATATTTTTGTGCCTTAAATTTAAGAAATTATTTATAATATACTGGGGAAAGAGGTGTGGGAAAGCATTTCTTTTTCACTTTTAGTCACATCATTGATTCATATCTTCTTTAAAAATCTTTTATGATGTGGAATATTAAAATCAGATACCTATTTCTTCAGATGAATTGAAACCTTCAATACAATGAAATGTTTGAGTGTTTGAATGCAGCAGTATCCTGGTTTTTGCTGACTGTCTGAAATGTATGAACATGGCCAAAGGACTGTTTCAACAGTTAACTATTTTCAGAGAAAATGTGCATTTTGGACGGAAAGTAGCAAGGCATGTCACTGCTGAAATACTGTATCTTGTTACCCATGCATTTCAGGTCCACTATCAAGGAGGATATAAAAGAAAAGTTGTCATCTTTGCTGAGGAGTAGTATCAGGTAATAGGATAAGAGTATTAGGGAGGAGGTGGACAAATTACCTTTATAGACTATCTGTAGAACTGATCCCTTAAATGTAAATTAGAACAACCGTCAAACCATTTCAGACGGAGAAACATGACTAACTGTTCACCAACCTACAGTAATAATTTAAATATCACATTAAATCCATAATCTACAGAAATCTAGCTACCATTACCCTACAGAAAGCTTCTAAGGAGTGTATGGGTTGACCCTGGCTGGATGGCAGGTGACCACCAAAGCCACTTTATCATTCCCCTCCTAAACTGCACAGGGGAGACAAAATATAAGGAAAAGCTCAGTGGCTGAGATAAGGACAAGGAAAGACAATTCCACAATTACCTTCAGTGGTAAAACAAACTCAGAAAAATTAATTTAGGTTATTACCAAGCAAATCAAAGTAGAGCAATGAGGAGCCCTCTGCCCCAAGAGACAGTCCTTCATGAACTTCTCAAATGTAAGTCTATTTCACAGGCAACAGTTCTTCACAAAATACTGCAAATTGGGTCACTTTTCCACAGGTTGCAGTCCTTCAGGCAAAGACTGCTCCAGCATGGGTCCCCCACAGGGCCACAAAGGAAACTCTGCTCCAGCGTGGCTCCTCTCCCCATGTGTCTGCAAGTCTCTACCAGGTCTCTGCTCCAGCATGGGCCTCCCACGGTGTCACAGCTACACTGATGTGGGCTGCTGCACAGGTAAATGTGTCCACCCCCATGGTCCTTCGTGGGCTGCAGGCAAAGAGCTGCTCCACCATGGTCTGCACCACGGGCTGCAGGGAAACCTCAGCTCCGGCGCCTGGAGCACCTCCTGCCCCTCCCTACTGCACTGACCTTGGTGTCTGAATAGTTGTTCACATATTCTCACGCCTCTTTTTTCTGACTACCATTTTCATCTGCCCATCCTATTTTTTTTTTTTCTTCTTAAATATGTTATCCCAGAGGCATTACTATCATGCCTGATTGGCTTGGCCTTGGCCAGCGGTGGGTCCATCCTGGAGCCAATTGGCATTGGCTTCCACAGATGTGGGGAAAACTTCTAGCAGCTTCTCACAGAAGCCACCCCTGTAGCCCCATCCCACTACCAAAACCTGGCCACAGAAACCAAACTATCAAAGTTTTTTCAGTTTTACTGTACCTGATTATATGCTCATCACTAAGAGACTGACAAGATAGCTTACCATGCTTCACTTTCCAATAGAGAGGAGGCATTCTAATTATTTTAGAGTAATTATATTAGTTCCAAAGATCATGTACCCCAGATATCCATTTCTTTCTTCTTCTTTTAGATGTGTATTTCATACTTATATTTAAACTTTTGAAATGGAAATTTGGAAATATTTTCAATACAGATAGAAGTTTTGAGATATTTATGCCCAGAATTAATTCTGTGTTATGCTTAGCTAAGAATAGACTTGCCCTTTTATTAAAGAATGTTTTTAATGAACAACAATGTGTATTAGTTAATATAAGATAGCTAAAGTGCCTTTTCTCAGATCTTCAGGTATTTCTTTAAGGCAGTGGTCAGACAAAATTTCTTCTAAAGGTCATTAATGCAATTTACTTGCCAAAAAAAAAAAAAAAAAGGTGTAAAACATCGCTAAATGTGTTAGAAGTTTTTACCTCTGTTAGATGAGCTCTATTGTAATGATATTTTATTCTGTGGGGGTTTTTCCTACATTAGAATGAAGCTATTTAAAATTGCTAAACTGTGGTAACAGGTAGTAAAATTCTGTTATTCCTGAGCTGTCTGTTAGGTTCACCCATCCAAACACTCACAGATAAAGTTAAGAATGTGTTAAACAAGTACTTTTTCACTGAGCAAAATGTAGAGACATAGAAGTTACAAGATCTGAGAGTCTTGCAAGACAGGGATGCCCAGGTGAGGCAGCAGCAATGAAGTCGATGCTGACTTGAGTCAGGTGCACTGTGGCTGGTGTGGCTGGGACAGGGCTATGGCCAAGAGCACTTTTTGGCAGTGTTCACAGACAAAACTTAATTTCATCTACCTCTGCCTTACAGACTCCAATTTGGTGATTTAGTCTTACAGCTTGAAGGAAAAAGAGCTCTTTGGAGTTGGTCTAGGCAAACTTTCAGAAACTGAAATGAAATATTATGCCTCATAGAGTTTTAAAAATATTAAAGTAGAATCACCTTAATATATTTCCTTGCATATCTTGTGTAAGGCAAAACTTTGCATACACCAGGTGTATTCATTAGTCATGTTTAAGCCTTGTTCAAATTCAACGAAAGTGGGTTTAGAAGGTTACCTATTTCACTTAATTCAATACACAGAATGACAAGGAGAACAGCAAGCTTGAATGGTTAATACAGAGCAGAGAAGCTTTAAGCAATATGGTGATCACTGTAACCTCTGATTTGGTCCTTGAATGAAAAGCCTACAACTTTCTACTTGAATAACTGTGGTTACTATGCATTATTTTTTTCTAGCCTACAAGAAGGCATACATTGTGATTTTCCTAGAAACAGGTCCAGGTTGTCTAATTTGAGGGCCTAGCAGCATATGTCACTTTCAGAAGCCCCATAAAGAATTCAAAGCAACATCACTGCAGGGCTGTTTCATCTTCAGTAATTTACCTGAATAGGAACTACTTGGCTTTTCTGCCTGGCACAGACCCCAGTCTTCCTCTTTGCATTCAACTTGTGTAGTACTTGAAGTAGAAGCTAAATACTTATGTGTTTCCATGTGAAATATAAATCAGATGAGAAATACCACATAGCAGTTAGCCTTACAAAACCAGTAGATAGATTAATACTACTGAAAATTAAATTAACGTGCAAGCAGGCAATCTATTTTTGCCATATATAACATGGCTGGTAGAATTTCAAATTTGTAAGAGCAGATTCTCTTGTTAAATGAAGGCACTGAAAAGACTTAAAGCGACTTTTTGTGTGTATTATGCCCAATATGTTTGCAAAAGGACTTGTCTAATTCCTACTCAGCTGAAGATCTTTTAAGGACGGTATGTTCTTTTTCAAGCCTTGCAGCAAGGGAGAAACTGAAAACCAAAGTAGGAGATTCAGAATCATAATATAATCCAAGGTGGCCTAAACTACCCTTCAGACATCACAGTCAAATGCTAAGCATTCCTCAGAGCTACAGTGCAGCCCTGTGAAATAAACAGACATGAAAATATTGACATACTTTTTGACCGTCTTGAATTAAAAGCCTGTGGAAGTCAAGATGTGTATTTTCCTAAATAAATGTAAATAATAATCTCATATTGTTATTAAGGATTTTTTTTCTGTTTTAAGCTTTAATTTTAAATATAATTACTCACTGTTCATAGTTTAATTGGACTCTTCTTATCCCTACATACTCCCAAATGAGAGTTTCTCATTTGTTTGAGTTGAATTGGTGCCAGAGTTCTTAGAGCATTGCAGACTTGAGACCTTAAGCTTTACATGAAGCAAACAATACACTTTATTTTCAGAAGTGTAGTCATTGCTAATTTGATAAAATAGAATATATGGTGCTGAAAACATTTCAGAGTAATGTGAATCCTAGTTCGTATTCGGGGTATCAAAATGAAATACCCACATGATGGCCTGATAGAACATAAAGTTTGCAATAATAAGGATTAATAAATAAATTCTTTAAAGGTCATGCTGTTTCAAAATACAATAAATACATGTTAGTGCTACGTAGTTAGAATTCTAAAATGGGTTTCCCTTTTAAAGGAATGCAATAATACTCTGAAAACATTCCCAAATACATAATGGTGCACTTGAATGTGGGAAATGATGCTCAACTGTTAGTGAATACGCTGAGTTCAATGTCCTTTTATAAGCTATCTGTCAATGAATTATAACAATTGGATATGGGTCCATAGCTTGTAAAATTCTTGAATAAATGCAAACAAATACCCTATAAAAAAATTGAAAATTGACAGTAACTCACAAGTTTGTGTTTGCAATTTAACCTTTTAAGTGCCTTAATTGTTTGAGTGTCACATGACATCTCCATTTCTTGTCTCAGAACCTAATTCAGAAGATATCTGGTATCCCAGCTATGTCTGTTTTGTTAAGGTTATGTTTGTCTACATGCACTTGCTGCATCTCTATGATCTTCAGAGTGATTTAAGCAGATACTGGACAGCTATTAACAAGTATGAGCTTAAATGAATTTATCAATTAGGGTCAAGAGAAGAAAGATGGGGACCTGTTTGAACAAGTCCAGAGGAGGGCTACTAAGTTGATCACAGGGCAGGAGCATCTCTTCTATAAAGACAGCTGGGGCTGTTCAGCCTGAAAAAGAGGCTTCAGGGTGAATTTATAGCAACCATCAAGTACCTGAAAGGGGGCCTACGAGTAACCTGGGGAGGGAAACTATTTTTTACTATAAGAGTGATGAGGTACTGGACCAGTTGCCCAGAGAGGGTGTGGATATCCCATCTTAGGAGGTGTTCAAGACCAGGTTGGATGGGGCTCTCAGTAACCTTGCCTAGTGGAAAGTTCCCTGTCCATGGCCAGGGCATTGGAACTAGATGATTTTCAAGGTTCCTTCCAATCCAGATTGTTTTATGATTCTGTGATATCTAATTAAAGTTCCCATTTATCCTGTTAGAAGACAGAAAATATTAATAACCTCACAATACTTTTTTTTTTTTTTTTTTAAGATCTAAAAGAGTTAAGAAAAAATAAATCCCTTACAATTTTGCAGCATGCTGAGGAGTGCTGGAGGTGGGGAAGGAGGTTCCTGAAACACTATTGAAGCATCTTATTACATTTTCAATTATGTGTTAATATTTATCACCTGAAACAACTTTGTTTCATTGCTTCCATCAGTTTAAATTTATAGTACAGGAAGACTGACACTCAAAAAGCATACCGGATATCTTAATATGGGATATTTGTAGTTTAAACAAGTTTAAATGCATTCAAGTCTCTTTTGATCACACAACGGTTTATTACCTCATGTGAATATCGTTATTTTGTAGAAATCATTTTGTCACTGCATCACTTTTAACTGCTTTTTCTTAATGTAGATTTATCATTCTGCTTCCTAATTGCTTGGAAATTATTACCAGTAAAGTGGTAGCTGTTTCAGAATAAGTACTGTCCTAATGAATTGTTGTGCTGTAAACAAGTGAAGAAATTTTCCTTTGTTAGACATATATTCAACTTTCTCTGGATCTTTTTCATTTTCTTGATAGGTCATTCCTTTTTGCTAGTGGTTCTCACGTAATTGTCAGTAGTGGTCCTATGCTTAAACACCAGATATCTACTATAGCTGGTGTTCTGCATCCTGAAGAAGGCTCTCTATCATACAATCATAGAATGGTTTGGCTTGGAAGGGACTTTAAAGATTGTCTGGTTTCAATGCCCCTGTCATGGGCAGGGACTCCTCCCACTAGACCAGGTTGCTCAAATCTCCATCCA
Source organism: Scytalopus superciliaris (assembly GCA_013400415.1). NCBI lineage: Eukaryota > Metazoa > Chordata > Aves > Passeriformes > Rhinocryptidae > Scytalopus > Scytalopus superciliaris. The sequence goes on along the minus strand of VXBX01004232.1, from coordinate 22,027 downwards.
ACCTGTCCTTGAAATCTTCCATGGATGGGGCATCCAAAACTTCTCTGGACAACCTGTTCCAGTGCCTCAGCACTCTCAAAGCAAACAATTTCTTCCTGATATCTAATCTAAACCTACTCTTGCAGCTTAAAGTCATTCTTCCCTGTCCTATCACTACATGCCCTTGTCAAAAGTTCCTCTCCAGCTTTCTGGTAGGCCTCCTTTAGATAATGGAAGATGCTTTAAGGTCTCCCCAGAGCCTTCTCATCTCCAGGCTAAGTAACAGAAACTCTCTCAGCCTGTCTTCACAGCTCCAGCCCTCTCATCATCTTTGTCATCTTCCTCTGGACTCACTCCAACAGGTCCATGTCCTTCTTACGTTGAGGGCCCCAGAGCTGAAAGTCTACTCCTGCTGGGGTCTCACAAGAGCTGAGTAGAGGAGCAGCATCACCTCCTTCAACCTCCTGGCCACACTGCTTTTGATGCAACCTGGGATGCAGTTGGCTTTCTGGGCTGCAAGGGCACATTGCTGAGTTATGTTGAGCTTCTCATCCATGAACATCCCCAAGTCCTTTTCCTCAGGGCTGCTCTCCATCCACTTTCTGCTCAGCCTGTATTTGTGCTTGGGATTACCCTGACCTAGGCACAGGACCTTACACTTGGCCTTGTTGAACTGCATGAGTTTTTCACAGGTCCACGTCTCAAGCTTGGAAAAGTCCTTCTGTATGGCATCCCTTCCTTCTACTGTGTCAACAGCATAGTGCAGCTTGGTGTCATTAGCAAATTTGCTGAGAGTGCACTTAATCTCACTCTCCATGTCACTGATAAAGATGTTATACAATGCCAGTCCCAATACCAATGCCTGAGGAAGACCACTCATAATTGTTCTCTACTTGGATATCAAGCCATTGGCTGCAAATCTTTGAGGATGACCATCCAGACAATTCTTTATTTATTGTGTGGTCCATCTTTCAAATCCATGGTGCTCCAGTTTAGAGACAAAGGATGTCATGTGGGACAGCATCTACTGTTTTGAACTAGCCTAGACAGACGAATGTCAATTGTTCTTTCCTCATCCACCTATGCTCTAAACTCATCCTAGAAGGCTACCAAATTTATCAGGCATGTTTTTTACTTAGTGAAACCATGTTGTCACCAATCCCTTCTTTATTTCCCATGTACCTTAATTTTCTGTTGTAATATGTACAAAGCTGTGACAAATCTTCTAAATGCTCATTAACCAACTCTTTATCTGAAATTGTTTTGAATTGGGGGCACAGCAGAACTCTGCAGAACTTGTCAATACAGTAGAACAGCAGACGTTATTACAAGATATTGCAAATTTAGAGTTCTGTCACTGGAAAGCCATTTCCTTTAGTATTTTTCAATTAATAGTGAGTGAACTAATTAAGTTTTTGGACATTCTATGCTTGGTACGAATCTATTCTGATTTAATACCACTGACATGAAAGTTAATTTTCAACTTCATATCACAGCGGAAGAGTTATGTTTGTAACACATTTAATGGGGAAACAGTGGCAGTACACTTTATCACAGCAGTATTATAGATTTTGTTCTCCTTTGGGTCTGACAGAATGTTGTTCTTAATCATGGCCTTATCAAAGTGAATAAGGAAGGATTTCTCATATATTTCAACAAAATTGTGTTTGGGCTCTTTTTCTGCCCTTCCTGTGCTACTGTATGTAGGACTGATTTCATCTCAGTTATACTGACAGTGAGAATTTTTTAACTGATGGGCTGAAAGTGTGATGTTTCCAGTCAATACAATTTAAGATACCACATTTTAACACCATTTTAGAATATTTTTTTCATTATAAAATACTTTGATTCAAGGTAATTTATTTTAACGATTTGGGGAGAGGGGTCAGAATTTCTCTTTGCCAGTCTTTGATGTGACATGCCAAACATTTTGGCTTTTATTTTCTTTCTTCTGTATTGATTATATAATTGTAACATGCACTGAAAAAACATTACTGTGAAAATTGTGATAATTTTTGCAACAGCTGAGGTGGGGATATGCCCCACCACTGCCCCCCACCACGTGATCCCAAGGGACCCCGAAAGGAGCCACGCAGAGACCACAGGAGAGGGAAGAGAGAGAGGGTTTATTGAATATGGGTAGGGATATATATAGGTCCTGGAGGGATCCAAGTACCTCCAATAAGAAACCAGAGGGGATTTGAAAGGTTACCGATAGAAATCTAGTGTTAACAACCAATAGAAAAGAGTAAATAAGAACCAATAGGAAAACTCCCTGAAGTTTCTTACAGGATGCGGCTTACATTCCTGAGTGGTGAGATAACAGTCATCTCAGGGGATTTTGGGAAGGGGACAATGAGTTGGCAAAAAGAAAGAGGCATCCATCTAGTAACATTCATTCATATAACAGTAAAAACCTCTGTTTTTAAGGCATTTGGGCTAGCCCCTTTATCTTCTTCACAAGTCCATTTCTGACAAGACTTCTTCCAATCTAAATACTGCAAATCCATTGCCACAACTTCTCGTGTTCTTCCAGTAGCCATCATTTCATTCTAATATCAGGTACTTTCATGTGCATTATGAATACTTCCTTAATTTACTCGACTAAAATCTGTTGCTCAAGTCTATAGTTTGCTGAACTAACTGAATCACTCCCCTTGCATGGCTGTTCCATGCCATCAGTACATCACGGATACAGATCTGTGGATATCTGCTGCCTGTCTTGTTTTCTTAATACAACTGCATAAATGGTTCCCAGCCTGGAAAGACACTAGAGACTTTTTAACACAATGAAGTAGAGAAAAATGGCAGAACAGTACAGTATTTACTGTAACCCAGGAACATAACTAGAGCAAATTTGGATAGCACCGCTCATGTAAGTGAAGAGCAGTAAGATATGTGACCCAAGAAAAGCTGTACTGATACTTGATAAAGCATATTCATGAAAGTGCACACCAGCATATTAGCAGAACTGGGGACAAAACTGTAAGGAGAGGGTTGGGGGAAAAAAAAAAAGTTACCCAGCCTTCGTTTTCTGCTGTAATATGTACAAAGCAATCAGTGATCAGTCTTCTAAAATGCCTCCTATCTAAGGGACCAACAACACAGCAATAGTTAAGGAGCTGGATAAAACCCGCAGTATCTGTGGGATGAAGAATTACATTTCAGTCAGGATAATGTTCAGAGCAGCTTCTTTGGAACGGAGATGCTGTCTGACTGCTTCATACCATGAGTACAGTTTCTGTCTCTTGTGCTGCTACTCCTCACCAGCATATGCTTCCCTAAACCTATTGAAGTTCTACTGGAATGTCATTGGATTGCAGTAATTTCCAAACCTGGCAACAATGCTTTGGCTATTACTCCTTGTTTGTTCCTGGGTTACTTTTCTGTTCTACTGTTCTTTGATAAATGTATGTCAGATACAGTTGCATTTATATAGTAGTTTAAGAATGCTTTTATACTTTTTATTTCTACGCTTTTTTCCTTAAGCATTTTTAATTCTTTTTCTCATTGTTGCAAAGAGGAGACATCTATATTTAAAGCAGGTTTAAAATCTATAGAAATATTTTGTTATTATTGTGAATCTGCTACATTTGCAGTCATTCCGTGTCTTATGTCTACATTCATTATTATATACTGAAAGTGTATTCAATATAACCAAAAATATTTGTACTCCTAATAAATATTAAGTTTATGAATTTATGCAATGGAATGGAGAAGCAACAATTTAGAATTTTTCTCTGAATGGCCATAGTATTTGTGAACTTTCACGAATGGGAATTAGTGGTTTTAAGGAAATGGTCAATGTGTAATGAAAAAGAAAAATAAGCAAACAAACAAACAAACAAACACCACACACTCAAACACAAAACCAAACCCCTACCTGTTTGTGTAGGATTTTTGCTTCTCTTCTACAGTTCCCATTTCTTTGAAAAAATTACAGAAATTTTGCTGGAAGTAACTCTTCTTAAAGTATTGTATTAAATTTGAAGATTTTAGGAACATTATCACCACTCCAATGATGCTTGATATTTTCTTTGAAGGTCTAGATTTTGAACTCACTCCTTTAAATACATGTAAGTATTAGCTTTTGTTGAAGAAAAATACTATTTTAAAAAATCACTTTGCTAGCAGACAGAGGTGTGACCCAAAGCCTTTGATACATCAGTGACCTTGTGTTCCAAATTTTTTCTAGTACAGAAAGTTTCTACTGAAAGAACAAATAGTTAGACAGAAAACCTTTATATAGTATGTTAAGTAAATATGAATTACTGGATTTTTAAAAGACTATGGATCAAATCTTCATCCAGAGCTGAAATGTGGTGCTTGATAGGGAAAAGCAATAAACAGGATTAATGCTTTGATTTGTCAAAGTATTTCTGACATCAATCCAAAGCCAGTTATTATAACAACCTTTCTGTGGTACCCAGACACTGAATGAAAATCTCATATCCTTTGCTTGGGATGTTCACAGGGTTAGTATGGAGCAAGGATAATTAACTCAGTTTGTCGGATGCACTTTCATTAGTCAGACAGAAGATGAATGAAACTGAACAATGAAGTTCTGAAGAATGTTATATTTGTTCAGGTAACAAATATATCCAAGTAATGAGTGCACTACATAAAGAAATTCTTCTGAAGCATACTTTAGTCCTCCTCTGTTCATCTGTAGAGTCTTTTTAATTAGTTTGTGGATTTAGCTTCCTTTTGATGTGTTTATTTTCATTCTGTGTATCATCTCCCATTTTTGAGATCAGTAGGTTATTGCTTTTTATTTAACAATCAACCTTTTATGCATCCTAAGAAAAATATGAAGTATCATCCTATAGCATGTATAAATAATAAACTGTGCTTTAAGTATGTTGTGCTTTAAGAAAACCATACCAGTTCTCAGTACAAAGCTCACAACTAAAGTAATTAGATAGTTCTTTAATGACTTTCCTCCAGGTTTAGTAAGCTTTTGTGCATGCAGCCTAAGTTTTTTCCTAGAATAATCCATGCAGACATCATTTGTTCTAACAGGATCCCCTCTTTTACTATTTACTGATAATTGCTATAAGACACACAGGCATCTTTAGATTTGGCCAGTCATAATACAGCACTGTCATTTAATTGTTCTAAAGGTTATTACCAATTTCTAATAGAACAATTTTCCTGGCCATATTAAAATGTATATTTTAGTGTGTCAGAAAGTATCAGTAAACATGGAAGAATAATGCCTATTTAGTCACTGATGAACAAAGCATAGGGTAGGCATGAGCAAACAGTAGAGGACAGAGATCAGCATCTGCCTGTATGCAGAGCAAGTTCATCTTCATCACCTGCTTTCCCAGCCCACATATAGTAAAATATGGAGAGGCATGGAAGACAGAGACATATGACAAGGTTCTCTTCCATGTCATCACTTGGAGAAATTACAGATGTGTGAAACTTGGCACATTCCCTTATAGAGCAGGCTATAATTCTTTTGCTGGTTCCCAGGCTTCATTATATTTTAGCAATATGGTCTAGTTGTATGTGTCTTGGTTAATACTGCAACTTTTAACATTAATATTAAACCTCAGAAGGACTTTAAAGTTAGGGTGGTGGCAATAATTTCCTGCTGAGGCCACAGAGAGATGTTCTTGTCAGAGCTAGTACCCATGGCAACCATAATTTAGAATTTAATGGTTGCATTAAAAATGTTCATATTCACCTAAAAGCTTCCATTAGGGCAACCTAGACCATTTCCATGAAAGAGACTGGTCTTTGGAAATATGAGAGAATTTTAGCAGTATTACTAGCTTGACATTGGATCAAATACAGACACACTAAAATGGTAAACTACATTCCATGGATCATTTTGCATATGAGAAGTTTTGGTACCTTTCAGTTAAGAATCTTTGATAGAAGTTATATACCATAGGCTTTTATTACCAGCTGATATTAGATCTAGAAGTAGAATTACATTCTGTGGTCTCTACTTCTGCACTGAAATTAACTTCTGACTAGTGCGAAACCCAAGAGTATCAGAATTTGAAGGGAACTTCACTGCAATACAACATTTAGATAACAGTATATTCCTCAGTAGCTGTAGGCATTTTAGAATGAATTGTAGTCACAACAGAGGCAGCAGTTGTTTAAAGCAAAAAATAAAAATCCAATTTCTTTTTTTTTTTTTTTAGTAACAGAATGTCTTGCTTTTGTTGAAGCTGGTAATGCATTTGAAGTCTGTCTGTGCCCGTACATAAAATGTTTATGTTTGCATATATATCCGTTTGCTGGCATCATTGAGTACTATATATCAGTTAGAGGGGAAAAAGACAAAAAAAAAACAAGGGGGAAAAACAAAAACAAAAAACACAAACAAACAAACAAAAAACAAAACAAAACAAAAAAATCAAAAAAACAAAAAACAAACCCAAGATCTCTTTTACCATTGGGAAAATAAGTTTTGTCTTGTTTACTTGTTTAACTTGTGACTGTCCGTTTTCATAAGATCTGTAATTTTAATTTTCTTATAACTTCAGGAAGGATGTAAATACTTGATAAGGTCATTCAAGTCTCAGGAGGTAAGACATATTCTAATGGATCAGAGTGAACTGTGCATGCATAACAAATGCATACTTTGTGGAATATTTTTTACTAGTTTTGCTTTGTTTCTGGGTTTTGTGCTTTCTGATTTTTTTTTTTATTGTATGTTTGTGTGTTTGTTAAAGATAATAGGGTCAAAAGCAAAAAAGGTTGGGGAGACATTTAAATGCCATGGTGAAGACTGGGGGAAAGGAAATTTTTTCTTGCTTTTTGTTTTGTTTTGTTTTTCTGAAATACTGAAGGAAAGGAAGTAAATTCTTAAAAAGTGAGTCAGACAAGACCAAAACATAGATGTATTTCATGAAACTGTATGCTGATTTTGGCTGGGATAGTTATTTTCTTCACAGTGACTAGTATAGGGCCACATTTTGGATTTGTGCTGAAAACAGTGCTGATAATAAAGGGATGCTTTTGGATACTGCTGAGCAGTGCATGCACAACATCAAGTCCCTTTTTCCTTTTCATACTACCACACTGGTGAGGAGACTCGGGGTACATGGGAATTTGGAAGGAGACATCTAGAGTATTGTATGCAGTTCTCAGCCCCAACATTTCAGATGGATGTGACGGTCTTTGAATGTGTCCAGATGAGGGCAATAAAGCTGGTAAAAGCACTGGAAGGAATGTCCTATGAGGAGAAGCTGAGACTTTGGGCTTGCTAGTTTGGAGAAAAGGAGGCTGAGCAGTGACCTCATTGATCTCTACATCTTACTGAGGAGGGAACATGAAGATGATGTTTTCTTCTCCCTCATTTCCAGTGACAAGATGTGTGGAAATGGTTTAAAGGTGCAGCAGGCAAGGTTTTGACTGGACTTTGGGAAGTATTTTTTTACTGAGAGCATGGTCAAATATTGGAATAGGCTCCTAGAGAGGTGGTCATTGCACCAAACCTGTCAGTGTTGAAGAGGCATTTGGACAATGCCCTTAATAACAGGTTTTAGCTTTTGGTCAGCCCTGAAATGGTCAGGTAGTTGGCTAAATGATCATTTTACTCACTTCCAGTTTAAACATTCTACTCTATTCTATTCTATTCTATTCTATTCTATCCTATCCATTTCATTCCATTCTGTTATCTTCTAAAGAACTGGAAACAAGTTATCATTTCTGTCTTCTATGTACTTTTCCCAAAATTTTATGGGCGAAAAAGTGTAAAATTTCAGCCATAAATGTTTATTTTCCACTTTATTACAGTTTTCTGCCTTGACATAACTTGTTAAAAAAAGTGTGAACACAAAGCAGGTTGTAGTAGAAAACATTAAAATCTTTCTTGGATTGGAACTGGAGGGAGTTTGTACTAGATGGTATCCAGGGGAAAATTCAGTATAGCTAGGAGTGAAAACAGATTGACCTCAAAACCAAATTGAATAGAGAATGGTCAATTCTGAGAAAAAAATCCTTTGAAAGAAATATACAGCAGTTGAAATAAAAATGGTTCTGCAAAGCAATAGACAAGCTGTGAAAATACAATTATTTTTTTTTTCTTCATAGAAGATAAAAAATAATGATACAAGCTTTCATAAAATAGCACAAGAATAGATTTTACTGGTCACTGAAACCATTTATAGTTAAACTCCTTCTTCATTTTCCATGGGTATGAACCAAAAAATTAGATAGTAGATAAAACTGAGTCGCTATCCAAGGTAGCTCTTGTGAAGCCAAGCTCCTTTGATTTTTCAAGCAAGATAAGAATGTATATTTTCAATTCTTGCTCTGTTCCAGACATATTCTTATGTCATTTTCATTTCTATAACCTTTGAGTGGTTTTAAACAGTGCATTAAGTAGTAAAACTAAAGATTTCACAAATATAGTTTGGTCTTTCATTATTTTACTATATATGTTTGTATCATATGCTCCACTGATATCAAGCAATGATACCTTTTTCACATTTTTCAGCATTCTATTTCCCAAGACTCCATAGAATTTTAGCAGTTTTTAAATTAATTTTTCATAAAATGATATTGGATCAGAATCTGATTTCCTTTCTATCTCCCTAAAAAAAAAAAAAAAAGAAATTAAGAAAAATGTCTTTATTTTAGTATTGTTTTATAAAATGTTTCAGAATATGATGACTACAAATTGTTAGGTTATTTTTGTTTTTTGGTTTTGGTTTTGTTGGGGTTTTTTTTGCAATATGTTAGTCATAAAATCACCAAATACCCTAATGTTTCTTTTATCTTAGAAGCATACAGCTTTTGAGCACTGAAGAGTAGTCATAAATCAATGTTAGAATGAGAAAATAATAACTTTCTAAAGCTGTTGTTGAAAAGAATTATATCGATAAAATATTAAAACAAACTCCATGGAAATAGATAAATGTGAGAAATCTGCATCCTGTCAAGGCTGTGAGTCTTCTCTGAATGCATCACTCCAGGTCTGTATGAAGTCACCACCTTTGTCCTGCACACCTAGTACACTATCATCTTTCCAAAGCAACTTGGGAAATCATCCTTCCCCAGCAAGGCCAGTGTTTGTCTCCATGTGAGTGCTTGTGAATGTTTGAGGCATTTTTTTCAATCTTCTTTTTGAATTGTCCCTTTGATCCACAGTACACTAATGACTATGAGAATCAAATTGAACAGTCTAGGGTGCTCTTTATGCTACACTGAGTTATGGTCAGAGGAAATAGATTTTAAAGCTGCAAGAAATCATTAGATCATTAGCCTGTTTTCACAGTATATCACAAGCACTATATTTCACCCAGCTATTCCCTTAATAGATTTCTGAGATTAAACATTGATAAAAGGCAATGAAGCCCCACTGTTCCACTTGTAAAGATCTTTTTAATAATAATAGCCTCTGCATGGTCCAGTCCAGCTTTTCAGTTAAGAGCAGTATTTTGTCACCATGTATCGAAGTCATAGTTCACACAGATGCTAATTAAAATTTGAAAGTTTTAGAAAAACATTAATAAGTTGACATAGTCTTTTAACTGTCACTGGTTTTCACAGAAGCAATATATTCTAAGTCAAGTAGAAGTTACAAAAAGTGTTACTACTAGAACATTTTTTTCTATTATATGGAATATCCTATTAAATTATCATACCAGTTTATTTGGCTGTCAAAGTATAAGCAGCTAGAACTTCTCTTATTGTTACTAAATTAATTCAAGATGTTTGTTCTCTGGTGCAGCAATTTAAACATAGGCTAAGTAAACTGCAATATTTTTTATGTTCAGCCACTTCGGCAGCAAGCAAGTAATGTTAAACCATATGTTCACAGTTAGAATGTTCAGGAAGTGAGCTGCCTCTATCAGGAGTTTGTACATCAGCTGCACTTGTGCCATATTTTGCCATCTTTCTGGATGAAGAGAATGAAGAGTCACCTGAAGATAGTGAACAGATGATGAATATTAAGTTTAATGAGAGTATTGAGATCTAGCAGGAGTATTTGGAAGGGGGAAATGGCACAGTTGAGCTCCACTGCTTACCTCCAAAATAACTGTGAGTAAATCACATAGAAAGTTGGGAAATGGGTAGGACTGGATACCTTGAAACAGATGCAAAAGAGGAAAAGACTGAATGCTTCAGTCTAAGAAACTGACAGCCACAGTGAATAGCTTTTCTTTCGGGTATGCCTTTCACAGAGAAGAAATTCAAGACACAACATGCACTTATTGGGGTAGAGTTAATTTTCTTCACAGAAGCTAATATTAGCCCATGTTTTGAATTTGTGATGAAAACAGTATTGATAATATATTTTTTTTGACTGCTGTGCAGTCCTTACACAGAACCAAGGCTCTTTCTGCCTCTTGTATTGCCCTGCCCATGTGGGGACTGAGGGTGCTCAAGAAGGTGGGAGGGGACACAGTAGGGAGAGCTGACCCAAACTGACCAAAGGGTTACTGCAAACCATATGGCATCATGCTCAGCATATAAGGCTGAGGGAAGAAAGAAGAATGGGGGAGTGTCTTCTTGAGTAACTGCTACATGAGATGAAGACTTGTTTTTGGGAGGTGGCTGAACACTTGCCTGCCCATGGGAAGTAATGAATGAATTCCTTGTTTTGCTTTACTTGTGTGTGTGTACCTTTTGTTTTCTGTGTTAAACTATCTTTATCTCAATCCACAAGTTTCTTCACTTTTCCAATTGTCTCACTCACTGAAGCAGTGGAGGGGAAGTGAGAGAGTGGCTTTGTGGTGTTTCATTGCTGGCTGGGGTTAAGCCATGACACATGGGTTTGTACTTCTGGTTATAAATATCGCTTACATTTAAGAAGTATTGAACTAAGGCTATAATCCTTTTTTTTTTTTTCCTCCACTTTTAATGCAGTCTTTAAAAAGCATGTGGTTTCCAATTTGCTCTTCCTCCCAATGCCCTTCCCTCTGTCTTATCTGAAAATTCCATCACATGGAAGTTTACTGCTGAGACAGGGGAGTAACTCTGCAAAATGCTGCCATTTGAGTTAATGAAGTTACAGAGGGGTTTATGAGAATTAATTTATTAGTGATTTTATTTTTTTTTTACCTCAAGTAGGAGAAAGAAAAGGTGTGCTGATGAATGTAAGCTTCCTCCTATGTAACTTTGATGTGCTCTTTTTCCAAATGGTTTCCATCCAGTCTCTTTTCATCTGTATTACCCCAAGCTCATTGTCCTTGTTGGACACCAACTCTTACAGTGGGGGGTGGGAAGGAAATGTTACATTCTTCTCTGAGTCAAAATGATGCAGAATAGAGTATTACAGTTTCTGTGTAGAGCATTTAATTTCAGTCATGTTATGTGGAAGTGAAAATTTAAGTTCTCTTTCAAATGTATTTTAGTAACAAACTAATTGTATGTTAAAAAGTTTGGTTTATTTTGATCATGTTCAATAGCATTTCCTTGGGGTTTGTTTTTTCTGTGTCCCTTGGTAATCTTAGTATTCTGATCTATACATTTATAATACTGTGAAGACTTTTTGTGTGTGTGTGTGTGTGTGTGTGTGTGTGTATCATCATGTTCTGGTGCCAGATTGTAAGTGGTAAGGCAAATTCTCACTAAATAATTTTCAGCTAAGCTTATAGCATATATTATAACTTAATGCTTTCTTATGTGTTCTTTATTATATTTTAGTTCATAAAAAGAATGGAATGATCTTTCTTAGGTATTAGAGATAAAGAACAACATGAATGATTACCAAGACTGTCTACCTAAGATATGACTAGTGGAAATCAGAGGGCAAATAACAAAAGGCACAAGCAGTCCCTTAGAGTGAACTATGCAAGGAAAATCAGAAGGATCCCACTCTACATGGGCACTGTATAAAAGAGAGAGTTGAAACTAATTGGAATACATGAGAGTCTGAGAAGATATTAAGTTTTTCCTTGGTGTATCTTTCTTCATATCGTGAATCCTCTTCAGGTTTTCTCTTCTGCCAAACTAGTGTTGAGAGCCTAACCTAGATTTGGGGGAAAAGTAGGTGGGTTTTTTGGAGAGGGAATACCACTATGAGTAATGGTTTATATTTCTTTCACAGACAGAGGATCTCTGAGACAAACAGGAACAATGCTTTGTATAAAACAATGTCTAATCAAATAGCTTTGCAAGATAAATTGTTGATAAACTGTACCTATTGTACCTTAGTAACTCTCCTTAAAATTTTATTATTCTTTGTTTTGCTGATTTCAGTTGTGACACAGTCAAGTCAAAACAAACTAATTTAATTTCAGAATGTGCTGAGGAAGATAGTTTTTATGCAATAAAATGAAAATGTCTTTCTTTTTTCAGTCACTGATGCTGGAACCTCAGTTCAACCATTCTAACATCAAGAGACGGTTTTCTATAAAATGCAAGGGTTGGTTTTCTTCTGATACTCTTTTACAGGGGTGTTAAATGACTTGCAGCTGCTCTAATGTAGAAAGACATCCTTGAATTTGAAAGCAAATAGTTGAAGCAACTTTAAGCTACCTTTTATATTTGCCAGTCCAGGTCTACTCTGCTGTCTGTGACACAGCAGAAAATCCTGGGAACTGATTCTGTAGCGCATGTCTTATATACCAATAGTCTGTGCTAGAGTACTGGTGTCCTGCAATCACTTTCATCCCCAACCATGTTAGAGGTTTGCCAGCCCTGCCTGTAGCCAAATTTGCAGATGCTCATTAGTGCATTGCCTTGTGGCTGTTTTCATCAGTGCCTGAACCAAGGCAGTCCTCCTACAACTAGAATTAAGATTTTGATAGCTACTCTGCCTCATGGATCTTTGGTATAATACTTAAAATAAGTTCAGCTCCTGAAATAGAATTCAATAAATCCAACTATTTTTTCAAAATGTTATCTATTTGGTGTGAGATTATGAAGAGCTTGCAGTTGAATTAGTGTTCATCTGTCACAAATATAAATCAATACCAAACAATCTAGTAGATATAGCCTCCAAGTTATTAATTACTGTTAACTAAGAGCTGTGCAGAGGTCTTGATAAGGGCACAAAGTATCAGTTCCAAATTGCGTCAATCTTTTGTGTACAATACAGTAGGGAAAGGCTTAACTTTTTACAGGAAGATTGTTGTAAGGAAGGATGGGAAATGTAGTCTGCAGCAAGTCCCCAAAGAGAGCGCTCAACTACACATGCCTACTGCACAGGCTCGAGAATGACTGATGGGGATAAGCACGTGTCATATGGTTATGTAGCCTCTTTTGTAATTGAGGGGTATAAAAAGGGGGCTTGACTGTTAATAAACTTCTTTGCCAGCTTGCATTCAATCTGGTGGGCCTGTGCCTTACTGCCAAGTCAGCCACTGGGTGAAAGACTGACTTCTCTGGTATGAGGAGGCAATTGTTGATGAAAATTTTGCCCCCTTTACCCCAGAGAATGGCAGTCTTTTAGGTACAACCAGCAACTTTACACCGTGCAGCTCTCTCATGGAATGATGACATAAAGCCACCATTAATACCAGCTTATTTGAAAGTCAGGGAAGAAAAAGCTCATTAAAAAATGGTTCGATGATCCTTGTGGGTCCCTTCTAACTCAGGATATTCTGTGCCTTTTTTTTTTGTTTTTTTTTTTTGTGTGTGTGTGTGTGATTCACTCCTTGTTTAGTGATGATTGACAATCAGTCCTACATGTTGATTGCTGCTGATAATGCACAATTATTGTAACTACAAAATCTAGTTAAAATTTTTTTTATTATTATAAATAGGCTATGAAACTAATCCAATATGTAGAGTAAGTTCTACTTTGAATAGAAGTGCTACTGAAAAACAAGCTTACTGTGTTTTAATAAAACATTTCTTAAAATAATGAACATGCCTGCTTAGACTACCTAATGCTCAGAGACACTATTGCTCCATGTATTTCTTTAGAGAGAATTTTGAATAACATAAACTAATATTAAAAATTACTTACTTGAGGGGAAAACTGCAAAGACAATTTTATTAGCTGTAGATTTACTCTGTATTTTTTTATTATAAATAACTTAAAATTATAACGTTGTTTTTAGCTTAAAAAAAATGCAATCCAAATGTTTCTTTTTTAATTTGTTTCTCAGAGAACAGAGTAGAAACAATCCTAGATTCTACTAAAAATCTGTGGCTGAGATTTCTCCCTGTTTTCATTCTCCATAATGTTATGTCCTGCCACACATGGCCTATTATTTAAGTTTTGCTTGCAGGTGAGAACAAAGAATGATCTAATGTTGGCTGAATGGATGAGGACAGATAGCTTTAACTATGTCTGTGCTACATCAGAGCTGGATGGAAGATCTGATAAATAGCTCACAACATAACTAGTTGAGGGGAAGAGATTGCTCTGAAGAGTAGGGTCTTGGCCTAGTCAGGCTGTGGAAAGAAAGGAGAATATTCTGGAAATCCAGTGGTTTGTGAGGATAAAAGACAGATGTAACATATAAGGTCACAGCAGGGTGATTTTCAATTCCGTTTATTTTTTCTATCTAATAAGACTGGAGATGTACATTTTTTGAAAGGTTCTTTGTCCAATTGTAAGAGGTGAGCCTGGTTCCACAAGCTCCATCACAATTTTGTGGTGTGTTGGTTCAATTATAAAGCTCTATCTTGCTGTTCTAAGTTCATTGCTAAACTGTAGTGCTTGCAGGGGCTTTGAGTTTTATTTTAATCTCATCTTGTATTGCTTGATCCCTAATACAATATATTGTGTGTTGTTATTCCTCTCCTGTGAGCTGAAAATTTATTCTCTTTAGTGAAGCAGCGGGTATGGTTTTTCAAGCTCAGTTTGACTTGTGGCTGCTAAGAGAAGAAAATTTTTCTCTTCATCCACTTCTCTTTAATTTAAAAAAAAAAAAAAAAAAAAGTTTTGTTAAAAAAAAATGTGAAAAANNNNAAAGGTTTGGTTAAAAAGAACTGTGAAAATGGAAGGTTTGCCATCTATATGTAAAAAGGGTCTGATGATACCTTTTACATTTACTAACTAGCAGTGCAATTTCTCAATCTTGTGTGACTGCTTTTGTTCTCTATGGCAACACGAGAAGACCTGAATGCTGCATGGATAGCAAGGTTAAGTCTTATCTATTTTAGTGGGACTTTGTGCAATATTCAGGAACTGTCTCCATAAAAATGTGTCATAGAACTGAAATCTCAAGTCAAGGAGACAGTCCATTTAGCACCCTTCATACAGATGCTCTTACTGTTATCAGCTGATTTCCAGCCCTTTTAGATACAAATTCACAGGACTGTTATTGGAACCCTCTCAGATGCCCCTGGAAGTGCAGGTACTGCCTGTACTGTCAGAGTTGATTACTGCCTCATCCTTCCTTGATGTGCAACCCCACTTTTGCTGTGCTCTAATTGAAGTTTCCAAAAGCAGATCCCAAGTATCTACCTCTATGATGAAATTGTTGTTTAAAGGTCATGCAAGTCAATAGCAGAGGCAGCAAAAGGTGTGGGCAACCAGTCTGTGACCTATCCAAGGTTTATGACTTACACACTGCTCCTGCCATAAAACTTTTGCCATTGGAGTGGTACAGCTTTGTACTTAGCAGTTACTCACAAGTTCAAGTGAAAGGCAGTGTCAGAGTCTAACACTCTGAGATCAGGTACTTTTAGGTACTCCACGCATGGAGGATGTAATGTTTAATGTTCAACTGATTCAAAGTCAATGCTACACAGGATTTCTGATTTAGCAGAATGGTATACAAAATACAGTGAAAACACCATACAAAGGTAAGTCACATTTGGGAAAATAGAGTAATTACAATACAAAGCTCAGTGCCAATACCAATGTGATTCCCATTGCCAGTCTCTATAATATGTTTACTGTCATGACACTGGGCATCTTCAGTTGCAAGAAAGAAATACATGGATGAAGATAGCTCAAGCCTGTTGCTGCATTCAGAATTATTTTACTAGTTGTCTAGTNGCACAGAAACAGGCTTCAAGAATGTGACACAGAGGTTAAAATCTAGCTTAAGTATTTGGTGCAGGAGTTATAAACTGCTTTTTAAATGCAAAAGACTATAAAACTATGTAAAATTACATTAAAATCTACAACTATATTAAGGCTTATGGCAACACTATGATATAGACTGGCCTGGGTCAAACATTTAATCCTCCCATACTGGTCTGGCTAACTCAGGGAGGCATTCATAGTCTTTTTGTAAACTCAAGGAGATGCATTTACAACCTACCTTGATCCACTCAACTGTTGATAGTGTTTATCTAAAACAAAAGCCAACTCCTTTATGTTGCAATGCAGTCAGATTCTTTGCAACAGCTGTGCTCAATTATAACCTGCATTATTCCCTGAGCTTCATGGACATATCACCCTTGCCCATCTCCTCTGAGTCTTCTTCCATTGTAGAGCTCACAGGCACATCAAGTATTTTGAAATTGGACAGTGTTTGTTCAAATAGTGGAATAAAGTTGTTATAAGGATTTTCTTGTGTAAAGCTTTCCCCCTTCTAGTAAAAAAAAAAAAAAAAAAAGCCCCACCATACCACAGAGTCAAGAATTCTTGCTGGCACAGGGAATTTTTGGAATTTAGACCAAAGGGATACTTAATTTTTGAATGAATATAGAATTTAGAAGGTGAGAGTTTGGTGAAAGAGAATTGTGAGAAGTAAAGAAGGTGTAGGCTGACAATGTCCAGGTTTAGTGAAATGCACAAACACAGGATAGATATCTTTCATCTGATATTCCTTGTAGAAGTTCATAGCAGAAGTGTTTGATGTTTTGGCATCTTTTCCTTGGGAACTGTTCATGCAGAATTGTTGATATTTGAGTAATTCTAGTGCCTAGAGTTGTCACCTCTCTGCACTGGCCCCACTCTTTCTTGAGTCCTGATCACAGGGCAGTCTGCAAAGGATGGCCACAAGGAGTTCAGGATCCCTCTCACCTGTGACCCCCTGTCTGGGGTGGTGCTTTTCAATTCAGACTCCTCATTGCAAAAAAGACAGTGATGTTCTGGAGTGTGTCAAGCAGAGAACCACCAAGATGGTTACTGGGCTGTAGCATGACATGAAAGTAAAGACTGAGATAATTCGACCTGTTCAGTTTCAAGAACTGAAATTTTAAGTCTGACTACAATTACCTGTACGGACGACATGTTGAAGACAGGGTCAGACTCCCTGTGGAGGTGCACAGTAGAAGGATGAGATGCCATAAACACAGGCTGCAATACAGGAAATGCCTGCTTGACATAGGGAAGCTATTTTTTAACCATGACAATGTTCAAACTTGGTAACAGGTGCCCTAGGATGTTGTGAGATCTTCGGAATTCAACTAAACATGGCCCTGAGCTACCTGCTCTGAGTGGCCCTGCTTTTATCAAAGGTTAGGACAACATGACGTCTGGAGGTCCCTTCCAATCTGCAAGACTCTGATTCAATTTTGTTTCTTGGAGAAATGTCATATGCCAGAGGTTCAGTGGACATAAATTGCAAACAGCATTATTCTTGAAAGAAAGAACTTTGAAGAGCTGAAATTAAAAACGGACTCTGTCCTATTTGATAAGTTGTGGGGTTTGTAAAGATTTTTTTTTTCACCTCAATAATTCACTTGGAAAAAGAGACAATTTTAGGGGACCCTGTTCATCTAAGACAGATGCATTGAATGTTTAATATATTTAAAATCTGCAATTTTTAGTAACAGTAAGATATAAATTGTAATCTCTGTATAGGGTGAAAACACTATGTTTTTATTGAAGAAGCAGCTGTTTTATAAGTCTCCCCAAGCTCCTTATAATTTTACATCTTCACTTCTCTACTTACTATATACAAACCTTAGTTTGCACAGAATGATTTTACCTGCTTGGTAGAAAAAACTGTGTGAACAGGTAGATTTTTTTAAAGAGTTATACTTCAAGAATGATGATGAAGTAAAGAACTTAGCAGCAGCTACATGGATACTGAGAAACAGTCGTTAACAGTGTCTCATATAAAGTAAATAACTTACTGCAATATAAATATTCTTTTGATCATATACATTTGAAAATGTACTCCATTTCTGACTTGCATTATATCAAACACAGCTTCAGGAAATAATTCGTTTTACTATTGCAAACATTTGTGTGTGTTCTAGTAACTAACAGTACATTTCAGTCGAGAAACTCTTAAATATGAGATCTAAGAATTTTGTCTCAAGGTACTTTAGAATATTCTTGTGACAATATAAAAAAACCAAAGGAACAGTCACTCTTTTGGGAGGGGGAATGTTGACTAGATAAAACATTAAAAAAAGAACAGTGATTATTTCTGCTGCAATGTCTAGAATGTCTCATTATGTCAAGTGAAATGATTTACTGAACAAATATTTACACTTTTTCTATCTCTGCTAATGACAACATATTAAGTTCTGATTAGCTATTCTTTATTGCTGCAGCTGAGAGACATGTTCTACTTACACTATTTTCATGTTTCAATGAGAAAGAATTGGTTAGACTATGTAAGTTAAAAAAAAAAAAAAAACAAACCAGTGATTAAATTATGAGTCTCCATACTTTTCAGAAGGAAAATTTCAGACACCTTAAGCAGAGTTTTTTGAATTTTAACTTGAAAGCTACATAAGAACAAGCTGTTCAAGTAGGTGTTCAAAAAAAGTTATCAATACAATTGATATTTATACAGTTGTGTAAAATATGGCATCATGACTACTTTACTTAAAACTTCCAATGCTTTACAAAAGTACCTCAACTACCAAAACTGTGAGGCACAATAGAGTTGTGAAATGTGGACACTTCTCAGTTACTGAATTCCATCACAAGGCAGGGAGAGTCTTAGAATACCTCATTTCAGCCTTCAGTCTAATTCGGATCTCCTGTAGTCAAATTTTTTTGAAGAATAGATGTGATCAAGTACTGTTATGTTTTAATCCAGATTTTTAACAATTTCTTTCTGGTATTTTCTGTCAGATGCAACTACTGTGGGTACCAAAGAAGGAAAATGACTCATGGAGTAAAATGTGACTGAAACAGCAACAATATTCAGTGGAAATTAGAATAGCAAGCTATGAGTAGATTTCTACTCTGCCATAAGCAATATAGGTACATGCTGTACAGTCTTGGGTTCCATCTATTTCTCAGGAAACCAAAATAAAACTGTGTATAGTTATAATAATATTGTGGAAGACATTGCCATACTTCTCTTTTCGCTACAACTGTTTAAAGATGAAGCATATGCTGAATGCTCTACACAAATATGTACTGCTTATGAAAGTAAACTAAGTATTTTAAATTGAAAACTATTTTTGTTGTTGTTTTTGAAAATACTTGTTTGAAAAAAAGGAGGTATTAATACTTACCATGACATTGTTCTGGAAAACAGTAAGTTATTTACCAATAAGTTGGCAGCTATCATAAATTTGCTGTAGCCATAAGTGTAGCTAGAGAATATGTTCATTCAAGGACCACTGGGTTATGATCCTTACAAAATTCTTTTGAAGGAACCAACAAGATGAGATAGTAATTATACTACGATTAAGCCAGATGACATGAAGGTGCAGATGGAGAGCAACATATTGAAAACTGTATGTTCAGAGACTGAAGAAAGAAAGAAAAGTATAAATCCCACTTACCAGTTAATATCTTTAAGAAATTGTGTCAGCAAAATCTTGTTACTACTACATGCTCTTGTTACTACTATAGTACCCAGTTTTTGGAATAGGTTGCTTAAATACTCATTCAGTATATTGCACTAGAGTTTGTGTATTCTGTGTGCTAGTGTTAGCCTAACATTTTAAAAGGCTAATCAAAGGATTGCTAGCAGTCTAGTTGCAATTATGGTAACACTTAGCACTCAAATTATATCCCATTAAAATGATATACAGAAAATTTCTGATATTTACCCCTCTCTGTGGTGTTCTGCTCCCATTTTCACTGCTCCTGTGGACATTAGAGTCAGTGGCTACACTCTGGTGTTGGGGTTAGGGGAAGCCATCAGCATCCAGAGTCCTTCACCAGAAGCAAAGTGAGGTTAATGGCTTCTTCCTCCTCACTCCTTTGTCTACTTGTGGTAACTTTTATCTATTTGTTAAGACATTACTCTCTCTTATTTTGTTTACAATTCCCCTTTGCATCTCCGTTTGTTATAAGAGGGTCTTACACAGATGTTGGGTACTTGGGAGGGTGTTTAAACCTTAAAACTGGTTTTGCCAGCTCCCATGATTACATTTCTTTAATGAACAGTGAAGGGCTGTTGATGACTTGTTTATAGCCATTGAGCCTCCTGTATTTAACTATCTTGGATTTGATTCTAGGGTCATACTTAGATATTTCGGTCTACACAGATTAAATAAGCTGTTGTCATGCCTTGAGCATGGCTTTTGCAGTCTGGGCTCAAGGACAGGTTTTGGTGCAATTGTGTGGTTTTGAATCGGGCTGCTGGTGAAAGGGCTAACTGTGCAAATGTGCTGTGAGAAGTGTGTGCTGGGGAGCCGTGTTAGAGCTGCCCCAACAGTGGTTACTATAGTTGTGTGCACAAGAATAGCCGCAACAGAACTGATAAAGCTAAGCAAAAGCTAGAAATACAGAAGGGCAACCTAGTCAAGTGGTGGTTAGATATATTACTGTTACAGCTAGAAAAGGAAAGACTTGGCTCTAGACAGTCCAAGATGAGTCTAATCAAAGCCTGAAAGCACCTCAGGGCCATGAGCCTGACAGAAGGCTTGTGGTTTGCTACTGGCAGTGGCAACACTATCCCTTGTGGACTACAGGGCTACATTACACCTGTCACTTTTTAACACCCCCATATTTATTCATCTTCACTATAGTCTATGTCTCATCTCATGGCTGGGCTTCACAAACAAAGATTTTGGAACGGCTCTACCCACGCTTGCTACAAGCGTGCTGGTGGCTAAAAGACCAATGCAAGATAGGCAAGTCCGGTCGCAGAAGGCACAGAGGAAAGTCTCCTCAGGCAGTATTGGTGAGGCATATTTTTTTCTGCACTGTCTTGTTTCTTCCAGACTGATCCTGCGTGTGCTCTCAAAGGAAGCAGCAGCATTATAGTTGGTGTGCCTCCATGCCTCCCGATTGGAGGCCAGAGTGGACCATTGATGATGGTCAATATGGCCAAGGCTGAGG
>VXBX01004231.1:167-16955 GCA_013400415.1 Scytalopus superciliaris | reverse complement strand
TTAGTGAAGCTTTACCGTTCTTCCTGATTCTGATTGATCTTTCAGGAGCAAGTGCATTAGCCAAATTTGCACTCAGTTCAGTCTCACAGGTCAGGGTTTTTGGGGACTTTTTTTGTTTGTTTGTTTTGGGGTTTTTTGCTTGTCTGATTTTTGCAATGGGGCTTTTGAATTTAATATTCAAATATGAATAATCCATGTGGAGAGACATAAAAGTGAATACTGTATTGGTGATATATAAAAAGGATCAGATTTAATTCATGCTATATATTCTGTATTGTCTTTTGTTCAGATTGGTGTTCAAATGAATAATAACACTAAAATTAGTGTGCATAATCAAGTTAATTGTGTATGTATGAGTATGTTATAGGTTCAGAACTTTAAACAGCAGTGCTTATGGCTTTATTAAGGAGGCTAGAGAACCTAGACCTAAGTCTTCCATTTATTGGTAGAAAAAAGTCAATATGTAGGGCTCAGGAGCAGTATATAAATAGCCATGATAATATAGAATAACCCCCATATTTTCTAGACAAAAATCTTAGCAGAACAAACATGGCATATGCGTAGCTAGATACATATTCATGCTCTAATGCAACTAACACAGCACAACATGAAGAATCTGCAGTCTTGCCCATCGTACATTTGAATGGTCATTTCCTAATATTCTAAGTTCTGAAATAAAATTATTTTTAGTGAAATTAATTTATACTTACAAAATACTGTACATGAAAATTGAGCATAATGATTGTGACAAAAATACAATGTAACATACAGTAATATGCTAATAGCATACTGTATGTATGAGTATACTGTATATTTTCTATATATGTGATATTATAGTGTATTGTATATTATTATATAAGAATTATGAGTACTGACATTTTTATTCATTTTCAAAGAAAGTATTTCACAAATAGGTTTTCACCACAGCTTCTCTCCATCTCCCCCGCAGACCACCACCAACAGTAACAAAACAGCAGTTTTAATTTTTCCATGCATGGCTTTGTGAGGAAATCTCTTTCTTCCCAGGGGAAAGTTTTAATGTTTTTTATGTCCTCTTTTTCTGACAGCTGAGTCTAGAGAGTTAAATAAATTTAAAAAATAATAAAATTTAGGGTACATATATGTGGTTGCAAGAACTTTTGAGATGCCATGATATAAGTGGCTTCTATAAAGTGTGTAAATTTTGTTCTTCCCAATGTACTTTAATTAAAGTCTATGCAAATTGGTGTTGTAGGAGCTTAGAATACTGGTGAGCCAAAGGTGGAGGAGACTTTGAAAATTAAGTAATCTTGCTGTGTAAATAAATCCTGTCAAAGTATAATAGCTTATGGGAAATGAAGCAAGTAAAGAATGTATTATCTCATAATAGTTCATTTTTAACATCTATTTTATAAGGCCTTATCACCATAATACTCAATTTACTAATCATGTCATGTGTACTCCCTTACTTTGATTTTTGTCTTTATGCTAATGTACAGAAATTTTTATTTTTAGGATGAAGTAAGAGAAAATATTTCACGTGGGATGGCAATTCTAGGCCCTACATTTACACTGGATGCACTTGTGGAGTGTCTTGTGATTGGTGTTGGTACTATGTCAGGTGAGACCTTGTATCATTCCCATTGTTCCTGTTAACACTTTAAAGAAGCTCCTAAAATTTTCTCTTTGACATTCTTAAAAATTAATGACACTTTCAGTGTATGCACACCTATTTCATGTTCTTGCAAAAACTAGTGTTTCTAAAAATTACTACAGGTGAAGGAAAGTTATTCTAGTTCAATTAAAAATAACCGCTCTTACCATGTTCCCCCCCCCCCGATCTTTTGATCTTCATCAGTTGTGTGCAGTAGCAGTTATCTTTCCTTAAAAAGAAGACAGTTAAATGTAATAAGCAAAGGATTTTCACATGCTAATTTCTTTGATAAAATAAATTGCATTTCCATTGTAAGTACTAAAGTGGGGATTATGTTTGTTTGTCTGTTTGTTTTTGTGTGTGTTTTGGGTTATTATTTGTTTTCTTAAACTACCTTGCCTACCCTAAAGGCATCTTTTAAAGCATTTGCTTTTTGAATTATTTTGGACCTTTGGAGGGAGGAGAGAAATGTGTGTTAATAAGCTGTTTTCCTGTTTACATCTAGGGGGAAAAAAACCAACTTGTTTTGGTGTAGCATGTAGTTGTGGTTTTGGTTTGGTTATTTTTGTTTTCTTTTTTAGTCATTTATACTGTTAACTCTTTCATCTTTATTAAGGGGGTTCTGTAATGTGTGTGCTACATGGCATATTGGCTTTTTTTTTGATACCAGACTTGTGAAAGAGTAGGTGGAGTATATACTGTTTTATTCTCTGAACAGTTAATTCGCCGTCTTTCACAAAGGATTTTAATACAATTGTTCTTTGCTTAGATAACAGAAGAGCTTCAAGCTTTCATTGTGAAGCTTTCAAAATATTAATAAACTTTAATTATTTTTATATTTATTTGCATTTACACTTTAAAAAAATTTCTGTATGCCATAAATATGTATTGTGCTTGGAATAAGCTAATACAAAATGACTAGGGCTTAACATGCTTGTTTTTCATTAATCTACACAGTTCCCTCTAGTGGTTCCTTTGTAGTCTGCAGTGCCAATTTAATGGTTTCTTAGTTCTGCAACACTTGTTGAAATATATAGAAAGCCTGATGCATATTCAAATGTTTAAAACTTTTTTTCTTTATATAGGTGTACGACAACTTGAAATTATGTGCTGCTTTGGATGTATGTCTGTGCTTGCCAACTATTTTGTCTTTATGACCTTCTTTCCAGCTTGTGTCTCCTTGGTATTAGAGGTAAGATCAAGTTTAGTATTCAGACCCTGTACTTCTTGTAGGCTATGCATTTCTTCACTGAGGTATATACCAACATGTTTGTCTTCCTTTCAAGGTGAACAGAGGGAATGCACAGAGAAAGTTATGGTGGCTCAGATGACGGACAACAACTTGTTAATGCCAATTAACAAGTTAAATGAGTCACACTCAATAGTATGAATTCTGATCTAAAGCAGAGTAAACAAATTCTATTTTAAATTAATGACTGTCCAGGGCTTTTCACTATTTGAAGTCTAACGTAAGCTAAACAGTAGACTGTAGGCTAATTCTTTTTTTGGTAACTTCTTAATGATCAAATAAAAATACAGTGTGGAGGCTCACTTGTTGGTTCTTTGAATATGTACTAAATAGGACCTATTTTTAAATTTTGTTATTTTTGCAGCTTTCGAGAGAGAGTCACGATGGGCATCCTATATGGCAGCTTAGCCATTTTGCTCGTGTTCTGGAAGAAGAAGAAAATAAACCAAATCCTGTAACACAGAGGGTCAAAATAATTATGGTTTGTGGCTTTTTTCATCTGTAGTTATGCAATCAGTAAGATGCAATGAATAAAGCTTTTGTTTTCTGTAGACTTGTGTTCTACATCCCAGTCTAGTTTGCCATAGCTTCCTCTACTTATTACTTGAGCCAAGAGGAAGGATGTGGTTGGAACAGGATCAAAGCTATGAGTGTTATGATAGGCCAAAAGTGGTGTTAATGAGAGGTGTGGAAAATCAGCCTTTAGCTTTAGACTCATGAGGCTTGGGAAACAAACAAACAAAAAACCCAAAACATTAATCATAGTAGGTTAGATACTTATTAACATTTGAAAAATTAATATTTGTTTTGTGTTTTTAATACAGTCGCTGGGTTTGGTTCTTGTTCATGCCCACAGTCGCTGGATAGTGGAACCAGCTGCTCAAAACAGTACTGTAGGAAATGCAGTGGAATTGGATGAGAATGCACCAAAGAGAATTGAACCTAATGTTTCATTATGGCAGTTCTACCTTTCTCGGTGGGTGACTTCACAGAAGACAAGTGTACTTCCTCAATTAAGGACTATTCTCCAGTGCTGCCAAGCTATGGTCCTAGGGTACAACACTTGTAAACTTGCAGATCTGACCACTGTAGGATTTCTTGGAACCAAATATGTCATTTCATAAGAAATATTGAAATATGCTGTCTGTTCAATCTCCTTGAAGTAATAAGAACATGATCAGGAGACAGATGTCTTGTATGCATCATAATGCTATCTTTTCCCACTAGCAATGACACCTTTCAAAGCACACTGGAAAAATAAATTTTCTGACTGCAGTAGAGTATTTATGCAGAGCTTCTAACTATTCATATATAAGTGCAAAAGCCATGTCATTATTGCTTTTCCTTCAACTCAACTGAAGTTAGTGGCAGCTGTGGTTCTATGTTACTTCTGAAAAATCAGAAATGTCTCTGAGGTTTCCCCCCCCCCTGCTCCTAGCAGTTCAACTTGCATCATAGTAGTCATTACTGGTAGAAGATGATAATTGAAATTTTCTACTTTATTGTTGGGAGATAGGTGTTAAATCAATTTGATGTAGCTGTTAAATAGTGAATATTTTCCAGTCATTTCTCTTACTGGGACTGCTTTTTAACTAAGATTTAGAAAATAGTTAATAAAGTCTAAAAATTCTTAATACAAAGAATGATTTCTCTAGTCTACCCTAACCTAGCATACTTGAATGTCCTGCTAGAAGTGTCTTTTGATGGGAATTTCAGTAACTGTATAAATGATGATCAAACTACTACCCTTTCTAAAGCAAAGAGATATCAGAATGTTGTTATAACCAAATTGTATATACCGTGTATTTACTTCTTGATTTGTCTTTTTTAGAATGGCCAATATGGATATTGAACAAGTAATTACTCTTGGATTAGCCCTTCTTCTTACTGTGAAATATATTTTCTTTGAGCAAGCAGAGACTGAATCCACACTCTCACTGAAGAATCCCATAACATCTCCAGTGATGGTCCAGAAAAAGGTCCCTGAGAACTGTTGCAGGAAGCAGTCTGGACTTCTGAAAAACAATCAGAAATCTAACACAGTAGAAGAAGCTTTAGTTCCCAAAGACGGAAATGGTAAATGTTGGCATTTTAAACTCTGAACCTATTCCTGAATATTTCGAACAAATAGTGAAATCTGTATTAGTATGTTGTATTTGCATTCAAAATTTAAGATTTTTGTAAACCAAAGTTCATTTTAATTTCTTTATGCAGCTGAAGTCATAAAACCTGTATTAGCAGAGTCATCAACTAAGGCTACATTTGTAGTTGACAGTTGCAACCCTGTGGAGACTTCTTTATTTCTTAATAGAAAAGAAGAAAAAGTTGAGTTGCCTCAAGAACCACGTTCTGTTGTAGAATGTGTTTGTATACTTGGAAATGCAGAGGTATGTAACTTTTTTTTTAACCTCTACTGCAACATCTGATTTAAAATTCTTACAGGTAATTTTCCAGTGTTTAAATGATCCTATTGACCATAGTGTCATTCTTCAGAGAATTATACAGCTTTAATAACTTGGGGACACACACACACACACACAAAACAACACTCTTTCATAAGTCGCTTCTGCTCCAAAACAGATTCTGTTGCAATTCTTTTCTTCAGTACAGATGAGTACAACAGATAGGTGTATGTTTTTGAATTTGTAAAGAAATAACCTTTTAATATGAACCTCCCTCTATCCCCAAGAATGGGGGAGGGAGCAGCTTTATTCATGACATAACAAGTAACTGAAGTTTCATCATGTTCACATATAAGTTGGTGCCCAAGTGAAAAATTTTGTTTTATCATATCCTGTCCTACTATAAAACCTGACACTGGCAGTTGGTTCCTTTATATATTCTCTGATATTGTCAAAGTAAGGTTGTTACCCTTTTTCATTTGGAAATATTTAAAAGGATTTTCACTAAGAGAATCTATACTTTCTTTCCCCATCCTTTACATTTCCAGAAGGGAGCAAAATTCCTTACTGATGCTGAGGTTATCAGCTTAGTTAATGCTAAGCATATTCCTGCATACAAACTGGAAACCCTGATGGAAACTCAGGAGCGAGGTGTATCCATTCGCAGACAGATGTTATCTAAGAAACTCCCCGAACCTTCATCTTTGCAATATCTTCCTTACAGGAATTACAATTATTCTTTGGTAAGCAAAAGACATACAAGCAAAACTAACTGTAAAACCATTTTCCAAATCTATGAAATATCTTCTTGAAGTGCTGTATATGAGTTAACAATGAGCTTGGTCAAAACTGATGGGGGAAGGGGAGCAAACATAAGGCACTACCTTTTATTGGTTTTGATATCTTTAAACCTGGGGAGGTAAGTAAGTTTTGTAGCTGATCCAAAAGCTATTTCCTACCAAGGTATGTAGTTGCCTTATCTCCTAAATGCAGAATTCTACTCATACTGAGTCTGAATTCAACTGAATGAAAATAGTACCTTGAGCTCAAGTTAAAATGGAAGTTTATTTAAAATTAATTTAACAGTATAAAATTAATTTTATTTAATAGTGTTTAAGACTTAATAAGATTATGTCTACCAAATACTAGACTTTAACAGCATTAGCTGTTGATAGCTTTAGCTTAAACTTTTTGAGGTGGCAATTGGTTGCTTTATGACTAGGTTTGTAGGGATTTTTTTTAAGATACCTTGTTGTAGTCGAGTATAGTATGTAGCATGCTGTTCTATGTCACTGTACATGTAACCTTAATATGATACCTTTTCTATTATTTTTGTAAGGTTATGGGAGCTTGCTGTGAAAACGTGATTGGATATATGCCTATTCCTGTAGGTGTAGCAGGACCACTATTTTTGGATAACAAAGAGTTTCATGTTCCAATGGCAACAACAGAAGGATGTCTTGTAGCAAGCACAAACAGAGGATGTAGAGCAATATATGTAAGTATTGTTTGACTAGCTTGAAAAAATTTCTGTATTATAAAGCATATTTGGAGGCTATCACGTGAAAAGTGGGAGTTTAGATTTTTGTCTGTCAGTAGCCCCAGGAAAGTCAAGACCCTGGTGTCCCAACGGTCTGTTAGCATCTCGTAATGAGACCCTACACCAACAGATTCACAAGCTCAGAGGGTACCTCAACCACCCTTGTTAGGGGGAACTCAATAGAGTGAAGACCCCTCAGCAGATCCTGCCAAGGTGTTACCTGCTACCAGCAACTGCAAGGACTCACTTGCAGTTTACTGAATAACACTTTTTATTAATAAGATTTTGTGACATATTAATAAGGTTTGAAGATTGTCAGTAATAGTGTCTACTGCAAAAATATGTTTTTAAGCAATCTACTGATATTAAGCAAGCACAAGCTCTGATACAAAGCAATCTACTAATATGCTATGGGGTAAGCACAAGCAAAAGCCATCCCTCTGGGGAGGGAAAAGATGGACTCAGCCTGTTGACGGATCCCAGCAGTTTTGGTGGAGGTCTTCTTCCATTTTCCCCTTATCCTCAACTTACTTTTATACTATTTTCTTTATGTTTGGGTGGAGTTTGAGTGGCTCTAGTCATAAATACCTTTTATTTCTGATTGGTGTAAAATTATCTCACTCTACATAATGGGAGGGGAGTGGCGGTTGTGGCTTGGCACCTGAGGATGGGGTTTGACACGATTGTTTGCTTCAGCAGCAGAACATCTTGATTCTCCCTTGTCAGACAGGTACTGTACAGTCTCAGTACCACAGCACTCCCCCATTCTGCTGGGATTTGAATGGAGGGAGGCCATGTAGTCTCCACTTTGTTCCACACTCCATTCTGTTCCTCTGAGCAGATGTTTATCTATTGGGGAGTGTCAACCTCAGTCAGTCTGGGGGAGTTGCAGCTACTTTTTACCCTANCCTCAGTCTGTCCAGGGAGTTGCAGCTGCTTTTTACCCTAGAATTCTGAATCGCCTCTAGATTTAACCCTATCCATCATCCTGCAGGGGCGATACAGGGTGTGGGGTTTTTGGGGGTTGTTTTTTTGGTTTGTGGGGGTATTTTTGTTTTGGTTTTTTGTTTGTTTGTTTGTTGTTTTACTTCCAAAAACTAATATTTGCTTTTGGCAATCTTGCTTTGTTTCCCTTCTGCTTTGAATTTTAGCTTGGTGGAGGAGCAAGTAGCCGCATTCTGGCAGATGGGATGACTCGAGGACCCGTTGTAAGGCTGCCCACTGCCTGCGAGGCTGCGGAGGTGAAAGTCTGGCTTGAAAGCCCTGAAGGCTTTAAAATAATGAAAGAAGCTTTTGACAGCACAAGTAGGTTAGTACAATGGCTATTCCAGCCTTATTTCCTGATATAAGACTTCTATGGATGGTGGAAGGTTCCTAAATGTATTTCTGCATACTGCAGTATGGGAAATTACATAGTCATTTGAGCTATCCCATGTACTATAAATCTAAGAATACAAAAGTTACTCTGGCTATATATCAAGACTAGCAAACATTTTCTGATAATAAGTGGTAAACAACTAGATCATAGCAACAAACATATTTGCATTATGTAATACTTAATAATAATTTTGTCTAAGTATTTACAAATAAAAGCTTATTTGGATTTTTAGTAGTTATTATGAAAAAGTAATTGTTAACATTAGTAATGTCATCTGAAAGTCTAGGTTCCAAACTTTGAATTTATTTGTGAGGTTCCAGAGAATATGGGATAGACTAATGCTAGAACTGAAATGCTTAAAAAATGTAAAATAGTATTAAGTTTATTTCAAGCCCTAGAGTTTCTTCTAAGACTTATGAATACCTGCTTCATTTAGGAAGATTTGAAAAGATATATCCTTATCAATTATGTTTCTTGCCAATCTTACAAGTGTCACCCAACGACATATGTATATTTTGGCAAGAATCAACTCATGCTGCTGTTTAAATACAGTGTTTCCCGGGTTTTGTTTGACCCTGTATGAATAAGTCTTTGACTTGTGGAGCTTGCACTGCTGTTGAAGATAGCAGGGGTTTTGCCTTGCTGTAAAACTGACGTGAGATTTTCCAAAGGCCTCATTTTTTAGTTTATACCTGGTAGTTGAATGTTTTAGGGAATACAAAGGAGTTAAATTTATGTTAGCACTTTGGAATATTTTATTTCATGAAGTCCAGCAATATAAAACATAAAAAGGCAGTGAGCACTTTTAAAGTGAATATTTACTTGAAAGGACTGTGTGCATGGAAGCTGTGATGTTTTGCTCCTGCTCTGAAAGTACAGATAGCACGATGTAGTTAACAGTGCTATCTGCAATGATTTACTGTCATTTTGCCACTTAAAACTAATGTAGTCTTTTCTTTGAGGTTTATAAGTAATTAAATTTTCTTTCAGGTTTGCCCGTCTACAAAAACTTATCATCAGTTTGGCTGGTCGTAACCTTTATATCCGTTTTCAGTCTGGAACAGGGGATGCAATGGGAATGAATATGATTTCAAAAGTAAGGTCCAGTGCCCTTTAAGTCTCTGTAATAAATGTGTATTTCTTTTAAAAACAAAGAAATTGTATCCTACCAATCTGTAACTACCTGGCATGGGAGGACAGAAAGACAAGACATAGTGCTGTTTGCAGTACTGCAAAGTAAGAAAAGTGTTTGACCTTGTCAAGTGTAAACAAGAATGGGATGAGAGCAATGAAAGAAAAAAGGTTGAAGTAACCTTGCATTTTAAATATTATTTTTTTAAACAAAATATTCTTGGTACTATGGAAGTTAAGCTGTTTGCTCTGTTGCTTTGGGCTAAAGGTGTTTATCTAGCAGTAATTAATCTGTTGCTGTGTTTATCACTCCTTGTAAATAAGGGATTAGAAATCTGCTGAGTGGCAGCAGGGGGGTGTTCTCTAGTTTTGTTTGTTTGATTAGTTTTGTTTTTTTATGCAAACATGTGGCTGAACCTTAGACATGACCAAAAGACTGGGGGGAGGTGAGTGCCTTGTGCTGTTTGAGATAAATTGTATATATAATAGGCAAGTAATATTAAAGTTTATTAGAACCATTATATAAATGGGTCTGGTCATAGACAGGTACTAAATATAGCAGATCTTTTGCCTGACTTCCTACTGCTATGTCCAAAGTTAATTAATTTCATGCCTGTAGTGTCTGCCTTGGTCCATGTTGTATCTTCAGTATGGTAAGCACATGCCCATTCACCTAGAATGTATCCAGAGAGTCCATATGTACTGGGAAGAACCAGGTATTCCCTATATAATTCCCAAAGTGGTTAGGAAAAGGATAGCAATGGATTTTTATTATTCTCTCTCTCCTGTTTCAGGTTCCTTCCTGAAATCATGTTCTTTTCTTCAGTTGTAAATGATGATCTGATCAGACTTAATCTAATCTTGCTGTTCCACTGTCCTGGAGTAGCTTGTTTTACAACCATAATGATATACTAGCCCTATATCTGGTTCTCTTTTAACAGGGTACTGAAAAAGCACTGACAAGGTTAAACGAAGAGTTTCCTGATCTTCACGTTATAGCTATTAGTGGTAACTATTGTACGGACAAAAAACCTGCTGCTATAAACTGGATAGAAGGAAGAGGGAAGTCTGTTGTCTGCGAAGCAGTCATTCCAGCCAAGGTTGTTAGAGAAGTAAGTGTATGCTTTATTTTATTCAATTTATTAAAATGCATATATTTTACAAAACTGATACATATTTTGCATCACAAATATTAACTGTAAATTGTTTTTCATGTAAGGATGATCCCTACATGTTTTTTTAGACTACTACTATAGGATAAATAATTTTTCTCAGGAACCTCTTATAGTAGGTATATTTTTCCTTTCACTATCTCTTCTAAGATAATGTGCTGTATATTTAATGATGGTTATCTACTTGAAGGTATAAGGATTTTCACTTTTTCACCTTTGAAAAACTTGTGCTACAGTTTTGATAGAATTTTTTAAAATTTTTTTTTTAACACATGAAGTTTTGCCTGACATTGTACCTGGTTGATTTTGAACATTTTGGTCCTTTATTGTCTTTTGTACCAACCTGGCATTCTCTTCAGCATTTATATGGCCCCCTAACTACAATGAAAACAGATTATCAGTCAGGTGCTTAATTCCAAAGCTGCCTTAGCTTCTTGCATGATGAAAGGTAATCTTTATAACCAGTGCCAGTCCTAGCCGCTGGCAAACTTGTCCTACATCATAAGAGCTATCTTAGACTCTTTTCTACCTGAACTCAGAAGATTGTCTATGTGTGTCAAACCAAATCCATTGCCTGTTACCTAGTTGCCAGCCCTGGCCATGACAGACAATATCTATGGGGAGGCATTTACTACATCATAGTCAGAATAGACTTCCACCAACATGTTCAAGATTGTGTGAATTGGTGCTTTAGTATTTGATGGATTTTTTTTTCTTCAATTCCTTCTGTGAAACTATGTAAACTTTTAGTATTAATATACCGAGCAGAATTCCACAGTGCAACTACACCTTGTGTAAAGAACTATCTCCATTTTGTTGTTGATTATCATTTGATGATGCCCTAGTTTCTACTGGAAGAAATGCTTGTCATCTTTTTTCTACTGCTCAAGATTCTAACAAAGCTCTTCTACTTTCCCAGCTATTCTAATTTTCAGACTGAAAATACTACTTTCTCTATGAGGAATGAGTAAGATGACTATCCTAGCATGTCTTTTGAACATCCTTATCTCTGGATCTTTTTCAGTTCTAAAATTTCTAAAATTCTGGGTACAGAATTGGACACAGTATTCAAAGTGTGTGTGTGAGGACTGGATTTATACATTGGCATAATTGTGTTTTGGTTTTCCTTCCTAGTAGTTTCCTAGTTTTCAAATTGTTTGCATTTAGAATGTAGCCAGCAGGACCAGGGAAGTGATCGCCCCTCTGTACTTGGCACTGGTGAGACTGCACCTTGTGTACTGCATTCAGTTTTGGGCCCCTTGCTTTAAAAAGGACATTGAATGTGTCCAGCAAAGGGCAACACGGCTTGTGAAGGGTCTAGAAAACATGTCTTATAAGGAATGGCTGAGGGAGCTGGGTTTGTTTGGTCTAGAGAAGAGGAGGCTCAGGAGGGATCTCATTGTTCTCTACAACTACCTGAAAGGAGGTTGTAGTGAGGTGGGGATTTCTGCCATGCCTACAGTGAGATGACAAGAGGAAATGGCATTAAGCTGAGATGGGAGATTCAGATTATATATTAGAAAATTTTTTTTAGTTAGGGTGGTCAGGTATTGGAATAGGTTGCCCAGGGAGGTGGTGGAGTCACCATCCTTGGAGGTGTTCAAGATGCATCTGGATGTGGCACTGGGTGATATGGTTTAGTGTTTTAGGGATTACAGGGGTAGTGCTGGGTGGATGGTTGGACTGGATGGTCTTAAAGGTCTCTTCCAACCTTGATGATTCTGTTTTTGTGATTCTACATATACAAGACTGCACTTCTACATGGCTCCAACTCACTTGCCCTGGCAGTTGCTGCCACATGGCTCTGAAGTTTGCTTGCTTGCCCATCAGGGTTGCAGAAAGAGGAAAGTGTGGGCAATTTTCCAGAGACCAAGAGCATTCCCTACACAGGGGTCTGCACAGATAATCCTCTCCAACCCAGATTGCTATGTCCCCTCCATGTCCATGTTTGGATTCCTAATAGTGGCACCTGAAGGACTGAAAAGGGAGAGAACTTCAAACANTGTAAACAATGAATGCCCCTCCTTCCTCCTCCTTTCCTTAGCTTTTATATCTGAGTTGGCATCATATGGTCTGGAATATCCCTTTGGTTAGTTTGGGCCAGCTGGCCCAGTTGTGTCTTCTCCCAGGATCTTGCCCTCGATTGGGGGGAGGGGTGTTACAATGTTGATGCTGTGCCAGCACTGTTCAGCAGTCGCCAAAACACTGGTGTGCTATCAACACCTTTCTAGCTCCCAATGCAAAGCACAGCACTGTGAGGGCTTCTATGGGGAAATGAACTCCATCTCAGCCAGATCCCATACAGTGGTTTAGGGGTTACAGTGGTAGTGCTAAGTAGACAGTTGGACTGGATGATTTTGGAGGTCTCTTCCAACCTTGATGATTCTATGATTCTATGATCTTTATTGCTGATTCTATTATAACCCCCAAGATATCATTCCAAAATAATAATGGGGAGCTCATCCATTAGTAGTTGGTACTGATAGTTTTTAAGTACATTTGGGATGGTTTTTTCCCACCCCTCAACTATGTACATCACTGAACTTGCTTGCATTGAACTATATATATTAAACTTTATATTTTTGTAAGTACTGTAGACTTTGTGCAGATATATCATCAGTCACTATTCTTACTACACTGAAATATCTTAAATTTTTTCACAGCACTCTTGTTTGTTCTCTTTGATAATTATTATACTAAAGTCAGTGTAAATCTCTTATCTGAAGGTTTCAAAGTACAGTCAATATAATACATGTCACTTAACATTGTGCACAGTGATATTAAATTTCTTTAGCACAGTATTGTGTTTAAACTCATCAGTTAATACAATCATAGAATATGCTGAGTTAGAAGGGACCCATCAGGATCATTGAGTCCAACTCCTGCCCCTGTGCAGGACACCCCAAGAATCACACCATGTGCCTGAGAGTGTTGTCCAAAGTCTTCTTGTACTCGGACTGGCTTGGTGCTGTGACCACTTCCCTGGGGAGCCTGCTCCAGTGCCCAACCACACTCTGGGTGAAGAACCTTTCCTGATATCCAACCTAAACATCCCCTAGCTCAGCTTCATGCCGTTTCCTCAAATCCTGTCACTGGTCATGAGAATGAAGAGATTGCCCCTCCACTTCCCTTCATGAGGATGTTGAAGACTGCAATGAGGGCTCCCCTCAGTCTCCTCTTCTTCAGGCTGAACAAACCAAGTGACCTCAGCTGCTCCTCATAAGGCTTCCCCTCCAGACCCTACACCATCTTCATGGCCCTCCTCAAATGCTTTCTAATAGCTTAATGTCTTTTTTATATTGTGGTGCCCCAAACTGCACACAGTACTTGAGGTGAGGCTGCACCAGCACAGAGTAGAGTGGGACAATCACCTCCTTGGACCAGCTGGCAATGCTGTGCCTGATGCACCCCAGGATACAGTTGGCCCTCCTGGCTGCCAGGGCACTGCTGATTCATATTCATTTTGCCGTTGACCAGGACCCCCAGGTCCCTTTCCGCACTGCTGCTTTCCTGCCTCTCATTCCCTAGTCGATACACACAACCGGGGTTGTCCCATCCCAGGTACAGAATCCGACACTTGCCCTTGTTAAACTTCATACAGTTGGTGATTGCCCATCTCTCTAATATGCTGAGGCCTCTCTGCCCTTGAGGGAGTCGACAGTTTCTCCCAATTTAGTGTCATCAGCAAACTTACTTAGTATTCCTTTGAGTCCTGCGTCCAAGTCATTAATGAAAATGTTGAAGAGAACTGGGCTGAGGATGGAGCCCTGCGGAACCCTGCTAATGACTGGACACCACCCCATTCACTATAACTCTGTGCCTGACCTGTAACCCAGTTGCTCACCCATCATGTAACAAGTTTATTCAGCTGTATGCTGGACATTTTGTCCAGAAGGATCCTATGAGAGACAGTATCAAAAGCTTTGCTGAAGTCCAAAAAGATTACATCTACTGGCTTTCCTAGATCAACTAGGTGGGTTACCCTGTCGTAGAAGGAAATCAGGTTTGACAAGCAGGACTTCACCCTCATGAAGCTGTGCTGTCTGTGACCAATTTTTATGCAGAGCAAAATCAGGGAGGATTTACTGTCTGGAGCAACATGAGAGGAAAGTACTATCATGTCAAGGTGAATTAATGGGATATTTCTACTAAGTTGATTTTGTTTGTTTCATAGTGAAGATAAATGAGATTTTGAAATGGAGAAGGTAGCTAATGAATTTTTCTTAAAGGCCTGTGCAAGTGCAAACCCTTTGCACTGACTTTTTGATTGTTACTTGAATGATACAGTCTGCATTGGAAAGGGCTCCTTTTTGAACAAAAATAAAAGTAGATACCTAGGACAATGATTGAGTCAAATTCCATATGGAAGCATGAAATAAGGTATTTCTACTCCTGTCAGCAAAAATCATCAGGAAGAAATTAAAATCTGCAACACTACCTTCTAAGTGTTAGTTATCCAGGTATTACTTTATTCTGGCCAGAGATAGGTAATCATTCCAGCTACCTATACCCCTGTCAAGACTTTTCACATATTTATACATTTTAGCAAACAAAGGAATTAACATTCATTGGTTTTAAGTTACACAATTCTCTTCATTTAATTAGTCCTTTATTGACTAATTTGGTCCACATTTTTTTTTCCTTTTATCATTCTTCTGGTTACTCCAATATGCCTTTGAAGGACCATAAATTTAAGATCCCAGATGTTCAATCCTCAACTCCCTCAAGCTTTGTTTATTGAAACTTATCAGAGCTACTCCAGAGAAACTTAAAGCTTCGGTGATTTAAAGATCAAATTGTCAAGAGTCTCTAAGAAAAAAGAACCTAGCCAACTGTTACCATTAATTAAAATTTTAGGTGGGAGTGATGTAACTTTCCTAAGGAATAGTGTACTAAAAGTGTATCACTGCCTAGGTATTGAAGACAACAACAGAAGATATAGTTGAAGTCAATGTAAACAAAAATTTGGTGGGTTCTGCGATGTCTGGTAGCATAGGTGGCTACAATGCACATGCAGCAAACATTGTGACAGCTATCTACATTGCCTGTGGCCAGGTAGGTGGTTTGTTTTACACCAACTCAGCTTTGCTTTAATTTGGTAATTCTTTAACCAATCACTTAGTTGAGTTTTTTGGTTTGTCTCTTCTTCCTGATCTAAAGGATGCTGCACAGAATGTGGGCAGCTCTAATTGCATCACTTTGATGGAGCAAACTGGTTTCACCAATGAAGACCTGTACATCAGCTGCACAATGCCTTCTATAGAAATAGGAACTGTTGGCGGAGGCACCAACTTGCTTCCACAGCAGGCCTGTTTGCAGGTATAAAGCAGAAAGTTTAAAGCAATTTAGCTTCCTCAATCAAAGCTCACTTTCATGTTGTGTTTGTTGTGTCTGAATAATGTGGGAATGGGGCTTCTTGAAACTTGGTGGATTTGACATGAAAATTTTAGAATTATCTAATTGTTTTTAAATACCTAGTTTTTAAAGCTTAAGATCTTTAATATTAAAGAGACTTAAAGCTAATTGATTAGATATAATTTGGAAAGGCTTACTTTAAAATTTAGCATAAACTTACTTAAATTGCACATTTTTCTCTTCAGATGTTAGGAGTTCAAGGTGCAAGCCAAGATAACCCTGGTGAAAATGCCCGTCAGCTTGCTAAAATTGTATGTGCTACAGTGATGGCAGGGGAATTATCGCTAATGGCAGCTCTTGCAGCTGGGCATCTAGTCAAAAGCCACATGATTCACAACAGGTAAGAAATGCAAAAATTCAAATCTTTCTCTGCAGTTCTGCCCTTCTTCCAAGTACACAAGATTCAATAATAATTACATGATTAATTGTACCATTAATAGCAGTATATAATTTTAACTGTCTAATATAGTTATTTTACTGTTTTTCTTAGGCCAAAAATAAATCTACAGGATCTTTGAGGAACCTGCACTAAGAAGGCAGCTTGAATACTAAAGCAGCTTTGAAATGAAGAATCATTCTAGCAACTGATCAGGTGCACGGGCAAGGGGAGAGAATCTGATGTTTAGAAACTCAACCATTTCTGTGGAAGATAAACTGAGAGATCAGTGGACTTGTGTGAGAATGCCTTTGACCTTCTTCAGTGGTTAGACTTCATGAAAGAAGTCCTGTTGGCTGTCTTGAACATGGCTTTGGAATTCTTTACTCTTACACATCAGTTTCTGAAGGGTTTGTTTTATGTTTTTACAGGTTGAGATTATTTTGACTAGTAAGCTCCTGGTAACTACCAAAGTGAAATGTAATCTAATGT
>VXBX01004228.1:167342-184797 GCA_013400415.1 Scytalopus superciliaris | reverse complement strand
ACATTAATCTTTTCAAACAAACAACAATTTTTATTATTTATCAAGACATTAATGGTGTCTTTCAACTGTGTTTTTTACTTTGGGATTACTCTGGAAAAAAACATGTTCAAATTGTATTTCCCAAAATCAAATGGAGTAAATAATTCTGATAATCTGTTTTAGGCGGTAGTTCCTTAAAAACATTATTTTTTCATATGAGGAGGGTAGAATGATACATTTTTAGCTGCCTTAGTGGTCTCTGGTTAACAATGTTTGAAATGGAAAATATTGACTTAATAAGCACATTGCTCATACTTCAGCTAAGAGAACACAGTCAATAAACACTGAATTAATGTAAATAGTTTTAAAAGTAATCTGAATAGGTGTCCAAATAAATTATCAAATGCTATTGTTTCTTGATATTTTGTGTGATAGGCTTTATGATAACCTCAGTTCTATAATTTATGTTTGTTTCTGCCTCTGTGCAGCATAGCAGTGAGGCAAGCCTTTCATTTCAGCTCCCATGGGAGGTCTTTATAATATCAAATCTCTGTTTGTAATACTGGTGTCCTTTATGTCCTAAAGGGAAGTGAATACATAAAAAACTCTGTATTATTTTAAATTACTGGGGTTTTTTCTTGTGGGTGATTTACATTACAAGTGACAAAGTTTTGTTCGCTTGTTTGCTTGTTTTTAATATTTTATTTTTGTAATAATATACTTGTCTAGAGGCAGAAGCTGGAATAGACCATTTTTTGGTCTAACACAATTCTTAGTCACTTCTCAGCTTCTGCAGTTCTTATCCTTGGTACAACTTCATCCATTCAACACCAGCATTTGCCTCACAGTGCAAAGACCAACATTTATTCTATTCTTTCCCTTTGAGAACAGGACTATCCTTAATTGAATGAAAAACTGATTTCCAGATCTGCACAGGGAAGCTTCTACAACAGCTGCCTGCACTGTATTTGTACTGTGGTTAAGTAGGGAAGTTTGAATAAATATCATAATTAGGAACATAATAGCACATTTTGATTGCTTTAATAAACAAGACCAACATGAATCTTTTCTTAGTAGAGACACTAATGATCATTATTGGCCAAGCCTGTTATCTTTACAGTATAAATTCTTTCTTGAAAAGCCTAAGTCTTGAATACAACACATGCTATATTTGAAACAGAAAATAAATGCAAAGACTTGGCATTAATCATTGGTTTAGGATAATCCTCAAATATAGAAGACAGAAATAACTGAAAATACTCCAAGCCTTTTGTTTTCTTTGGTTTTCATGCAAAAGTAATAGGAGGTCATGTGGACACAGCTGGATTTCATACAACCATATTTACTCACCATATGCAGCCTAGCTACTGTTTTGCTTCAGCTCTCTCAGGTTTCTAAACAACACATATCAAGGACCAAAATATGTTTTACATTTTCCCAAAAGTATGTTATTCAGCCTTAATACCAGAGGCTTCAGATAGTGCAAGTAAATGAGACAGTTTTCCAGAGATTTGCACTAAATGCTGTCTTCAGATCCAAGTCATATACGGTGGCATGCATTCCTTGGGGTTGGACATTTAAAGCTACAATGACAGTAGACAATTTTTTCCCCATTGTGGGCTAATGACTAAGGCATTTGCAGACCTAAAGAACACTTTTGGGTCAACAATGTCTGGTTTAGACATGTTTTCTTTTGGGAATGGTTATTTGCATGTCTGTTACTGTCCTACACTCATAATTTCTACAGCATTGATCAAACATATTTGAAAGAATTTTCTATGTATTTAACTTGGGGAGAGGAA
The DNA here is from genome assembly GCA_013400415.1 of Scytalopus superciliaris. NCBI lineage: Eukaryota > Metazoa > Chordata > Aves > Passeriformes > Rhinocryptidae > Scytalopus > Scytalopus superciliaris. The sequence continues at coordinate 183,016 of VXBX01004228.1, read as the reverse complement.
TTAAGGGTTGAGGACCTTTCCTTATTAAATGTAAGAGTATGTGTTGAGAAGGTCACACAAAGATTCTGTCAGCCATCAAAAAGCTCCAGAGTTCCAATTTAGATACCAAAAAATGCTCCAAAGAAAACATACCTGTCCTTAGAAGACACTTTGTTGATCTGTTTCTCTGTGTTGCTGATGGGACTATTTGCTTTTTTCTGTATTCTTCTCCTTGAATATAAAAAAAAACATTTTTGTCATTAAAATGCAATTAATATTATTAAATATACACCATTCTACAGATGAAGTATATTACCGAAGATTATCTTTGGATAATGTTTCATAGACACTTTATGAAGAAATGTGGGCCAGTGTGCTTTCTGGACTTTTTTCATCAACACAATTACGCAGCCATGGAGTTTTGGAATGACACTTGAAGTGTCTTGTAGGAAGAGAGATATACAGCACACTGTTGGTGCTCTGCAACATTGGTTGTGCTTCATTTCACAAGAAGTATACATAATGTGGAAACTTTCTTGCATTGTTGCCAGAACAATGCAATCTCTCATGTCTCCATATAGGTAGAATCACAGAATCTCATGAAGAACCCACCACCTAGAGGTCTGCTATTTTTCTGAGCTTATCAGTCCATCAGTGAGAGTGCTACAATAAACCTGTAAGAAGACTTTCACTTCTCTCATATAAACCACCTTCTGTCAGCTTATAGGAAGACACTATATTTGAAATTATGTGTTTGTAGGACCTATTCTCACTTATAATTTTAAATGCTTGATGGAATACATGAGTAAGTCTTTACACAGGAATGCATAAAAAGATGATGAGGCACATTTGAGACCACTTCTCTTTATAGACCATTGAAACTCTTCAGCAGTTAACTGAATCCTGTAGTGACTTGAACTATATTCAGAAACTCTATGCTTCACTAGTTATCATTTTCAATGTCTACACAGAGATACAGTCATACAGAATACTACCCATCTAGAATGGGTATCCGTGGATTAAAAAGTCCTTAGTGTTATCTTCAGAAGCTGATGACATGCTTTTTGAATGATCTGCATATATTCTGTATGTGCTTCAATTTATTACTCCATGTTTTACATCTAACAACCTTATGTATTGTGAGTAAAGCACATATTTAGATGTTGCCAATATCTTACATTTACCCACAGTTTGTCTGACGATATTGAAGCTCCCTGGGATTTTTAACAAAATTTGCCATTGACATGATAAAGTTTAGCACTGGTGTAAAGGCTAAATTAAATTTAGTATGCATATTTTATGTTGCATGCCACACAGTAGTTATTTCCTAAAACCGTTCCAAAATTATGACATTTTAATATTATACAATTGAGTCCCATAAAAACATTTAAGTTTCTACCTGAGTATCTATATAAAAGTGGAAATGTGCTGCAGTGGTTTAGGAAGGAGTTAGTAGATGAGTTAATAGTCCCGGTCTTATTAAAAGTAGTCTTTTGTAGCATTAGTAGGCATTGCAGAGAGGAGTAAATAAAAAATTTTACTTCCGTCTATGACTAATGAAATTTCCACCTTTAAATGAGCTTAGTATTACTTAGCAGCAATATACAGTTATAGCCTCTTGGTGTAAACAGGCCAGTCCTCAGCTAATCTGTCATGAACATTCACTTTGTCAATACAGAAGATTTTAATTACTTTTGGAAACATTAGACTGAACATTTAGTTTATTTTTCTAGTAGCTGATAAACTGTATTCAGTTTCACTTCCCTGACATTGTTTGGGTAATGTTTTGTGTTTCTGAGTCTAGTGTAAAAGAGATGTCTAAATACCAGTGATTTTTTAATTTATTTTGAAGCTATGCACAGAGCAACCATAACACAGCAAAGCTGTGAGTAAGTGTTCAGGAGTACTTGCCTGTAAAATACGGTGAACTTAAATCAGACAATTTTGGAGGTATTGTCCTAGTTTAGGCCAGCACCCGGAGGTTATGCCATACCACCTTATATCGTTGCAGGCTTAGGGGGGAATGACTCTTGCTTCCGAAAATAAGGGAGTGGCTTCTGGTTGAAAAAACATGGTGGGAGGGGAGAAGCCACCTGTCATGGTTCATTGTCTCGAGCTCTGCACACTTTTGGGTGTGAATCACCCTCTCTTCTGCACATTTTTGTTATTAGTATTGTTGCTGCTACTGTTCATTCTCTTTCCTCGTTGCTGTTTCCAGTAAATTGTTCTTATCTCAACCTGTGATGTTCACCTTTAGTGCCTCCAGTTCTCAACTACATCCCACCACAGCAGGAAGAGGGAGACGAAAGGGAAGTAAGAGAGCAGCATCTCGTTTGGGACAGTCTCAGTGGGGGCACTGAATTGGGGGTACCTTTCTTAAACCATGACAGCCTTATCTGTTGCTCAATGTGGAACTCAAATCCACAACCCCGGGATTAAGAGTACCATGCTCTACTGACTGAGCTAGCAATGACTTGAGATGGTACAGAATAACCTTTGGGTACTGGCCAGAGCTGTGACAGGTATGCAGAATCAGCAAAAGTAATTCAGACTTAAAGGAAAGACTGTGTGTTGCAAGTTCTGCATTCTTCTGGCATAATCTTTTTTTTCGTTCAAAGCATGATTACCTATGCATGAATTCTGCTCACTTGCACCTGCAGATCACTATGGCTTTTGCAATTCTACTGTTGTATTTATGTGTGAGTAAAAGAACTATTTCCTTAAAAAAAGGAGGGGAAAGTGTCAGAGGTAATTTCCCCCCATGAATATTCTTTTCTGTTTAAAACATGAGAATGTTGTTGATGTAATGCTCTTTATTGTACTTTATTAATCAGATAGAATATTTTTACTCATATTTGGGACTTTCATAATATCATAGAACCATAGAATGGTGTGGGTTGGAAGGGACCTTAAAGATCATCTAGTTTGATCCCCACTGCTGTGGGCAGGATAAAGAAACTCACCATCCATAAGACTTAATTTTATTCTCAGCGTATCTACTAAACATTTAGTATTGTCTGCAAGGCAGAGGTCCTATGAATTTGTTGAATATGTATTAATTTCACAGGTCAATATAAGAATTGTATTCAATGTAAGAATATGGTACTCCTTTCAGGAAAGTAACTGTAGTTAGCTATGTTTCTTGATTGTGGAATGAGGAGACCTATATAAAAATTACAATATGTATTCTAATAATTAAGTAATTTCTAACTTACAAATTACTTTTAGCTGGTCTATGATGAGTAGTTGCATACTCTGGTTGTCTTGTAAGATGACAAGCTTTTGTATTACTCTTTGAATTTCAGAGTAACCAGTATATTATGCAGTGCAATATGTTTCCAAATTATTATCACAGAGCCAATATTCTGTTCACATTTTATTCTATAATTTGAAATTTGGGGATAATTTTAATTTCCTTTTTATCTGTACTCAGGCTAATATTTGTAAGAATGTTCCGTTGTGCTCTTTTGCCAAACAACTCCAAAAATAATAAACTTACTATATGCAGTTGATTAATGGTAATCTGTAAAACAGAAGAAGTTTAATGTACTGTTTATTCTAATTTTCTTATAGCTAACTTGGAAATACCTTTGGCTTGCTGCATAATAAGGCCTTACTGTCAAAGGCATGAAGCTAGATGTTGCTGAGATGTTGCTCTGTCTTCAAGGACTTTGATCCATGTACATGGGAATCAAACAGTATTAATGATTCAAGTCAAATGCCTTAAGTCCTTGCCCCCTATTTTTACAGAGATTACTGCCCCTTGGAAACATACCTTCTGCCTGGTTTAAATGGTACTAGTACATGGCAGTACAATGGGAATAGATTTCTGTCAACTAACTTCAAAGTAGAGGGGTAGGTTGACAGGAGATTTGGTAACAGCTTAAACCTGCAAAGCTGAGCACATCAACCAGAATTATTTCTTTGACCTGGGACAAATTTCATTCAAGTAGTCTGCATTCAGGCTGTGCAAATGAAATAACGTACTCCGGCACTTGGTAGATTTGTACAGTTAGGGTGTGTTCACCTAAATTGCCTAAATTCCCAGCATAAGTGGCATAAGAAAGAGGCAATAGCACAGAAGGTTAACTTCTATAATAACCTTAGAATTCAGTTGTGCTGAAATTTGATAAACAAACCGGGAACGTAATTTCCATGGATATAGTGCTGATGGGAGATGAACCTGGATTCAGGCTTCTTGTACTCCTAATTTCATGTTTATTTGGTACAGCTTGGAGTTTGGGAGGGGACTCAACCTGCAGTTCTATTGTCTGCCTTCAGCCTGTATTTTCCCACAGAGAAAGCCATTCATCATCCATTGTTTGGGATACCTCCAAGTACATTTGGTATTGATTCAGTGGTTCTTTTTTACTTTGAATTAGTAGCAAGCCTTGGCTCAAAAATGCATACTCTGGTATCTTACACAGTTTTGCAAAGAGGAATAGAACAGATAATTATTGTAACACAGGAATTATGTGCTATTCACAGCTAAAATAAGATTAATGCATTCAGTCTTTGTAAACCTCAACAGATATTTGTATCAGACCTTTAGAAGTCATCTCCTAATGAGGCATGGCTTCTCCTTCTCTCCCTCTATCCCTCAGAAAAAGCAATTCAATTTCATTTTTCCATACCTAATATTCCATAAAAGCAAGAGGGACTGTTATAAAGTTTCACCTTGAAATATATGGTTAAAAATAAGTAATCAAACAGGCCAGAGTGGTCGCTTGAGTAACTTAATTTCTTCATAGTACCTTAGGAGAAAAAACAGCAATAGGGACACTGAGTGCATTGCCTCGATTTTCATCCCCATCTTCTGTAAAGAAAAACAGGAGGCATTCACAGTGTAAAGGTTTTACACCTTATTCATGCACAGTACTTGTGTTTGGAGAAGAGCCTTCTGTTTTTTGATATGGTTTCTTTCTGTCTGTCATTATGGGGTGACCAACAACCAGTCACAAGTGGTGTTACCCAGGGCTCAGTAGTGAGGCCAGTTCCATCTAGTATCTTTATCAATGATCTGGACGAGGGGACTAAGTGTCCCCTCAGTCAGTTTGCAGCTGATACCAAGCTGGGTGGGATTGTTGATCTGTTAGAGGGCAGAAGGGCTCTACAGAGGGATCTAGAAACACTGGATAGATGGGTCAAGGCCAGAGGTATGAGGTTCAGTAAGGAAAAGTGCTGGGTCCTGCCCTTGGGTCACAACAACCCCATGCAGTGTCACAGGATTTTGGTAGAGTGGCTGGAAAGCTGCCTGGCAGAAAAGGACCTTGGGAGTGCTGGTCAACAGTAGCTGAACATGAGCCAGCAGTGTGCCCAGGTAGTCAAAAAGACCAACGGTATCCTGGCTTGTATCAGACATAGTGTGGCCAGCTGGACCAGCAAAGGAATTGTATCCCTGTATTCTGGTGAAGCCTCACCTTGAATTCTGTGTTCAGTTTTGGGTTCTTCACTCACTATGAGAAAGAAATGGAAGTGTTGAAGATTGTCCAGAGAAGGTCAACGGAGACAGTGAAGAGTCTGGAGTACAGCTCTTATGAGGAGTGGCTGAGGCAGCTGGGGTTGTTTACTCTGGAGAAAAGACATGGTGAACATGGCACTTAAGGATATGGTTTTTTGGTGAACAGAGTGGTGCTGGATTAATGGTTGGACTTGATGATTGTAGAGGTCTTTTCCAACCTAAATGATTCTATGACCAGTGTAACTGAAAGTGTAAAACTATGGAAAAGCTCCCCATAGGAAGCAAAGATGCTTGATACAGGAGACTGGATAACTGGTGCCTCCAAGGACTTGTCTTGTTGGTAAAGCCTGTAAGAAAAAAGTAGTAGCTTTCACAGGTGTATGTGGAAATCATACAGAGACTCTGAAGGTAAAACAGCTTGAATGCCAGTGTCAGTGCCTGTCAATCTGCTTCTGCTATGTGCAGCTTTGTTCTTTAGTCTTTGGATGGCTGACTAAAAAATTATTCTTTCAGTAATTTTTCCTTTCAGATTTTTAAATAATATCATCTTACAAGAGCTAACAGCTGTAAACATTTTTTCTTCTTCTTGTATGGAAATCATCATGTTACATTCTAATTCCATGAGACAGAAACTATTTATTCTTACCACAGGTAGTACAGCAACTCTTGCAATGAGAACCTCAGCCTTATTTAAAAGGAAAATGATTGTTAAGATTCATTGAAGTGTTTACCATAAACACCACTGTGATAGAAATGCTAAATCATTGGAGAGCTGTATCATGACAGCTCTTCAAATTCCTTGCTAAATTGTAAAGATGAGTTACAGAGTTCAGATCTGAGTTGTTCTGAGACATGTAATCTCTTCTTCATTATATGGAATAAAACGATCTAAACCATGTGCCTTGAGAATAAATAAAATTAATATGAATCACAGAAACTATTGAATATCACAAAAGTCTGCAGTGTTTGGTAGTATGTAGTATGTGTGAGGATATAGGGTTTTACCAGGATAGTTCATAGGTAATCCAAATTACTTTTCCCTGGATGGGAACAGTGAAGATGAGAGAGGTTTTGGAAGATCCTACAGTGTCAGATATTCTCTTCCTTCATCATTACTAGAGCTGCAGGGTTTTTTATGACACAGTAAAAAGACACATCAAAGTAATCATATATTCACATATTCTTGAATAATAGCCAAAATTTAAAAAATTAACTCTTCCTGTGCCATGTGAATAGAGAAGCACTCACTTCTGAACCATACTGTCTTGCAGAAGATATATTATTAATAAAGATATTATTTGTATTTACATTTTTCAAATAACAAAAACATACAAAGCAGAACTCATAGTTCACAGACTAAATCTCTTCAGTGCGACAAGAGGCATTGCAAAAGTGCTTATGAACACACACACAAAAACCCCAGCAGTGTTCAACAAGTATATTTTTTAATAATTTGATTCTATGAACTAATGTAGAGCAAATTCTCACTTTAGAACATATGCATGATTCGCACTGATTTCATAATGAACTACGTTATACACAACAAGTGAAGAACAGCCCTTAGAAAGAGCTCCTGGATAACTGTGAACTGGTTTTGTTTAGCTACTTCAGAAATATGGATTAAAAAAAAAAAAAACTTGGTTCCTGATTCATCTCTAATTTAAGCTTCAGTAAACTGGAAGTAATTTAGTGCTATAAGTAGGGTAGAGAAAAGGAGAAAAAATTCTAAGGAATTTCTATTAAATATTAAGCAGATACAAAGACTTGTTATTTTCGCCTATTGGTTTTTCCCAATAGGATGTGAATAATTAATTACTAAATATCTAACTCATACAATAATTATGGAGGCAAACGAGTTTCAAAAGCTATCTACTGCTCATGTTTTCAGGGAGCTCGAGTGCACTCTGTTTTGTTTTCAATGCAGCTGTACTGAGGTCATCTCTGGAATTTCAGCATGTGGATCAGAGTCCACATGGTTCTTCCATATTCAGTGAAAGACCACTCAGGTAAGAATACATTATATAAGGGTACATTCACATCCACAGACCAATGCATTGGATGTACAAAAAAGTAATTAGTCAACACATTTTATTTACAGTGTAAGGGAATAAGTATGCTTATAGGTATGAGGCATAAGAACACAACTTTGCTGTCTGTTTAGCAAATGCAGCTAATTCTTCAACTATTTGCTGACCAGAGTCTGCCTTCTGGATCTTTCTTCTACTTGTGTTTTGCAGACTTTACTGAAATGAAATATATACCTTACTCCATTTTTGGAGGTCAAATTATTTTCTATTTGGCAATACATTTTTAGTAGACCTCAACTCTGCATCTCAAATTACATGGCAATTTCTGTATTGTAATACTTCAGTTTTAAATAACAAATATTAGAATCTGTCATCTTTCAAGAGAGCTACTTTTCTATAGAAGAACCAGAAGACACAAATTCAGATAGAGTTATAAACCATGCTAATATGCAAACACACTAATGTGTTTCAGAAGATGAAATGGTCCAGTAAATGTAACAGAATTCAATTTTTTTTCTGTAGAACACTGTCATTTAGAGTACTTTGCTGCATGTCATTTCCCCACTCAAATATTTTAATGAAGATATACCTTTCAGTTTTAAATTGTTATGATACAGATTAGGGTTTTTCTTCTGTTCTCCAGAACAATTTGGAACAGGAACATATGACTAGGCAGAGCAAATTGATCATGACAGGAAACACAGTAAGAGGATCTGCAAGACATCATGAAAGAATTAGCAAATCAAATGAAACTAAATTATACTCTTAAGAAAAAGTTTGTTAATAAGGAAGCAAGAGCTTTTAGCTTGTACAGTAATATCTTCAATGATCTGTAAAATAATACACAAGAGAGAAAAATCCCAGATCTAGCATTGAATTTATTAAAATTAGCCATCACTAATTCCTCAGTGAGGCACAACACGATTGGAATAATAAATCTGTACTATCCAGGGTAGTTATTTATGGTGGGAGAAAAAAAAGTCCATACTGGTGAATATCAGTTGTGTGAGAGCACCAGAGAAGCTGCGATTCCTACAGTTTATTTCCTGGTCTACTCTACACTCATTGCATGACTTTCCATTGACTTCTTATGTCCCAGACTCCAGCTCTTTGACATTTCTCTTTATTTCTCTATAAAGTGGATGCTAGCCTAGGAGGTTTCTTTGTTAGCTGTTCAGTTGAATATATATATGAAATGTGTTTGTGAGCACTGTATTCAGAAAGAATCCTAGGTCTGAGGTAGAGGGTAGTGTTTCTGGACCTCGAATCACGGAATCATCATAGAATGGTTTCAGTTGGAAGGAGACCTTGAAGATCACCTAGTTCCAACCGCCATGCCACGGGCAGGGGCACCTTCCACTAGATCATGCTGCTCAAAGCCCCCTCCAGCCTGGCCTTGAACACCTCCAGGGATGAGGCATCAACAGCTTCTTTGGACAACCTGTTCCAGTGGCCTTAACACCCTCATAGGAAAGATTTCTTTCCCAATAGCTCATCTAAAGCTAGTCTTTTTCACTTTGTACCCACTGCTTTCTTCCCTCAAGAGCTCGTGCTGCTGTGGGAGGGGGACCCCGAAATGGTCACTGCCTCCGATTCCAATGCCCTCGCGCTTTCCAAAGCTTGTTGAGTTTTACCAAACGCCAAACGGACAACTGAGTCATCACTGCCCGAGGGCCCGACACAGACTCCAACTTATGCCTGTTGCTTTGAGCGCCTCGAGGCAGGTCTGGGTGCGCTCAGTACTTCGGTCACCAATTCTCGTGACAGAGCAAATCTCTACTTTTTGGGGCCAGGTTCGCCGCGCGGAGCAGCGGGGCAGCTCAGATCGGGAGGGTAGCTCAAATCGGGAGGGCAGCTCAGATCAGGGGGCAGCTCAGNCCCTGCCCGGCCCTGCCCTGCCCGATCTGCCGGCGCCATGGAGGAGTTCCTGCAGCGCGCCCAGTCCAAGCTGGTGAGTCACGGCGCGGGGCAGCGGGCTCGGAACGTGGCCCGAGTGCGGTGTCTGCGCCTCGCGGGTGCTCCCCGAAACTTCTCGGAGCGCTCCAACAGCGCCCTAGTCCTGCTCTGGCGGGGGGTCGAGAGAGGGTGATGGGGTTCCTGACCTTCGCATAGGCTGGGGTGTGTGTTTTGGGGTGCGTTTTCTTCTCATACCTTCTCTGCCCCCGGGTTATTGCTGAATAATGCTCTGCTCTATGAATGTACAAACCCATATCCGACACACGTGTGGGGGGTTGCGGCATGTAGTTTTGGGATCCTTTACACATTTGTAAAGACTTTCAGATGCATCAAGTCGCATAGTTTAGTGGAGATAAAATTATATGAGAGATCGCTGACAAACTGTTGTTTCTGGGGTCTAAATTTCACTAGCAATAGGGGGTAGTTTGGATAAGCAAGAGGTAAAATAACTGAGGATTATGAAAAGACTATCAAGGTCCAGCCCTATAACTGTGTCTCATCTGCCATAGGTAGTTATTACTGTGTTAGGAATCGCAGAGATATATAGGTCCTGTTCTCAGAAGACTTGTTGGTAGGGCTGTGCTGAAACCGTAGTGCATTTATTTTGTTTACAGTGCCCCAAGTAATTAGTGCTCTTTCCTCCTTTATGCACAGTATGAAAATAGGATGTTTTTAAGACTGGGGTGGTCTGAGGCCAGCTTGTTTTCAATGATGAGTGTTGATTTTCTCTGCAAAACTCAGTTTTATCGATTTGTTACCATTGAAGTGTAAGCTGCACTCCCACTAGCTATCCCAGCTCTAAGAAGTGTGTTCAATTATAGGTGTAATAATGAGTTTGTAAATAAAATTCCACAGCTGCTAGTTTTGTCTTGTATTTTTGGGTATTTGGGGCTTATGTGTTTATAGGCTTCACTCCCCATCCTTTCAAGAGTTTTTGTAGAAAGCTAAATGTGAACTTCATTGTTGATAATAAAAATTACCGTTTTTGTAGACCTGTTATGAATCTGGAGAGGGAGCAAGGATAAACCCAAGATTTTCTTTTTTCTTTCTCTGACAGACATTGTTCTCTATATGTAATGATTTGTAAAGGATGATTTGTTATACTAACTTTTTTATTTGTCATGCATTGTTGGCAATCAGAGAATATCAGAGAATTAAGTAATTTTTCAGAGGACTGACAAAATAGAAGAGAATATTAATCCCTTAGTGGCTCCCTTAATATTTAACTGTGTTGGCAAAAGTTAAGGGTAAGCATGAGATGTATCATCCTGGTAACATGCCAACTAAGTTGTTATACAATGTAATTTTAGGAGTTTGTAAAATATTTCCCATATATTTTCATGTATATAGGCTGAACTTTGGTAGTCCTCCTAAAAGATACTGCAAAGCATAACTACAAATACTGAGTATGTTTTCATGTCAGCATTTCATATATTGTGAAATTTGAACTGGAGATTTGGTTTTGACAAACTGTTTGCTCAAGTACACCATAGGTGGTATTACTTAAGAGACATTAATTATGCAGTGGTAGTGGTTCCCACTAGTACATGGCAAACAAATATTGCATTAATCTTTCTGAATAGGAAAGGAGTTGTCTAGAAAACTAATAATCTGAAGAGGCTCATGGAGAACAGATATTAGATAATATTAGATAATATTAATTATATAATTAGTAACTAACTAATGATTAACTGAACATACCACAGCCCTTTATATTCCTGCAATGGGACTTTTCAAAATAAGTGCAGAATTCTCTTTGCACCCTCTGAATCATGGGAGGAAAAGGCATGTTTTGGAGCAGGTCTCCTCTGCAGAGTAATACTGTGGGATCAATTGTCTTTCTGACTGTGATGCTTCACTGTATAGTCATGTCAGATGAGTGTGACTGGGAAGGAAACATCTGAGCACTGGTATATTCAGTTCAAAACAGATCTATACATGTTATACATGTTGACTTCAGTTTGCCAGTTTAGTTTGCACTACAGTAGCCTGAAAAGGGTAACCCAGAGTAATTCAGGATTTGGACTCTGCCACCTGGAAGGTTGATGATGTGTTTTCCTTCCTGCTTGGTCAAGCGTTTTGTGGAGAATCTTTCTCAGCTGGTACAAGGTAGCCATAGACTACCTTGAGACTAAGCTGAGGACAGACAGTGGGCTATCTTTGTTTTGTCACTGATGTCAAGTAAAGCTGCCCAGATAAAGAGGTTAATGGCTCAGAATGAACGAGCTGCTGTGCATTGTGCTACTGCATCTGTATCTGTGGAAGATACTAAAACGCCTGGAGTTGTGTCTCAGAGGCCTCATGATTCCAGTGATACAGCGCTAGTATATCACACCATAGGTAATTTTGTTAGGTTAAACTGATTATAGTGCACTGACTACATGATTACTACTCAGCATGAGTAAAAGAAAATTTTCTTTAGTCATGAACAATAGCTCCAGAAGAACAATTGCTCCAGACTGTGCAGGAGAACCTATTACTGCAAGTGCTTTGTCATTCCTTTTGGTCTGGATCCAGCCACAACATTAATCAAGGCTGTTTTTCCACATGGAGCAAATTACAGCCTCAGAGTATGCCACACAAAGGGCATGAGCTTTTTTTTTTGTTTTCTAAGACTTTTGTATTATGTGCCTTCATTGACTGTTAGAGAGGAAATCTCTCTGCATATTATATATTAATAATAAAGGCTCCACTGAACTATTCTTTTTTAAAGAACAATGAATTTTGCTTTTCTGGCTTGTCATGTAGTTGTAAAACATCCTCATGATTCTTCAGTACTGGTAACTCTAAAATTGTTACATATAATCTATGTAAAACCAAGGAGGGGAAATGTTACAATGCAACACATGACAGAATATAAGAGATGCTGTACTGACATTTTTTGGCATGTATGGTTCAGTTCAGCAGATTTGACTCCAGATTTCTGTAAGTCTAGAATAGCTGAGATTAGATGAGGCCAAAGGTGCCTCTAAACCAGTGTTCTGTCTCGTTGGGTGGCTGATTATAAGCAATAGAATATGCAGGTCCACTGATCAGGTCCTGAAAGCTTGGTTCAAAATGTATGGCTGAACTACTGTGTCATCAACAACTAGAACCATCCTCCATACATTTGGCTTTGTTATGTGTTTGTTTATTTATGCTATGGTTTCAAGAAAATCCCTGAGACAGTGTGTTTTATGGTTTTATCATGTGCTCTGTCTTACTGTTTGTTTGCTTTAAATTGCAATAATAATGTGTGTCCCACAATTTTTCTATCTGAACGAGTATTTTTCCTTAATTTTCTCTCTTAAGTATTGCTATTAATGTCTTCTCTCAGGCATTCCCAAGCTAAGGTTTTCTATTGCGCCTTCACACATGAGCGTAATTCTATCACTCTGCTCATCTTTGCGGCCTCTCTCTGAAGATTTTATAAATCTGTTAACCCTTGCAAAGTTGTGGAACCCAGAACTGCCTATCAGTCAGGTCATGACAGCATGAAAGACTGACAGTGGTATAACAACATTTAATTTTTATTTTTTTTATTTTCTTAATAGGTTTTACTTAGTCAGTTCTACTGTCAGAAAGCATTTTTCTGATATTTTCAGAGTATCATATAAAAGGAATGCAAGATGTTTTTTCTGCTTAGTAATACCCACTTTACAGATGATCTGACATTGTGCAGTACCTTCAGTACCTCAATACAGTTAAAAAAGTGCAGTTGGGTTGTTTTCTCACATTTTCCTTTGTCTACACTTTTTGACCCTCATTTCCGTTTACCATTTTATTACCTAGTCCCTCAGTGTTGTGAGTCCTTTCTGCACTTCTTCTAGACTGGTTTAGATTTGACTCTCATAAATAATCTGATAGCGTCTGCAGCTTTTTTTCACCTCATTATTTGCCTGTTCTACTGGAAGTAATATTATTTATTATTTAATGGATATGAGGAACATCACATACCCCTGTGAAGAGTCCTTCATGCTTATTTTTATTTCATTGTAAAAACTATTTGTTCCTGTCCTTTTTTCCTTAACTTTTACTTCTGTACTACGTCATGAGAGGATTACACTCCTTTTTTCTTTAGTCATTTAGTGTTTTTACTGAGCTCTAGGAAGCTTTTTAATAGTATTTTTGAGGATCCAAATTCAATGAATTGACTTGCTTGTCCTTCTCTGCAAGCTTATTGAATTAATCAAGAACTTTAATGAACTCTAAACAAATTTGTACAAAAATGTCATACTTCACAAACCCTGGCTGTATTTTCCCCAGTATATTGTGTTATTGATCTCTGTGAATTAGACTCTTTCAGGTGCAGCTAAGCTCTCAAGTTGGAGTGACTGATCAGTCAATACATAATTTTGGATAATTTATTTAGGAAAATAAATCAAATGTTTAAGGCTTCAGTGGTGTAACCTCAGAATGATTATCAAACTGATTGTCAAAACATTAAAGTCAATGAAATAGAGAACAAACATGCAGAAATTACTTCTTTAGTATTTCTCTTTGGTAATTGTGAAATACTGTGTACTGCGAGAGGTGTTTTTCAGGTACTCTCATGAACTTCAGAGTGTTGCAGTGAAACTCAGTGACTCTGAGAAGTTAAATCAAGGGAGTCTGTCAAGCAAGTAGCTGTAAGAATAAAAAAAAATAATTCAAAATTCCCCCTGGGAGATGCTGAGACAAGGGCTGCCAGACAGTGCTTTTTTCCTGGCTTTAGGTCTGTTCTTAATGGAGAACCTAATGCTTCATATGCTGGCTTCAGGGAAGTCAAAGAGAACAGAATGAGCCCTGGAAAGGGCTTAATGCGTGGATAATATTGATATATCCACATATTGCAACAAACTGCTTCAAACTAGTAATTGAAAGATGGTCCTCGTTCTGCAGAGAATAGCAGATTAGGTGGGGAAAGAATCTTTCTAAATGCTGTGTCATCTTGAGCAGTTAACAGCATTTGGGAAAAGCCTCAAACCCTCTAAAACTGGAGTTCTTTTAATCCCTTGCTGGTATAAGAAAAGAGGCTATAATGCTAGACTAGTGTTAAATCTGACAGGATAGCACACTGGGTAAATAGGGAATTATGCCTCTAGACAGAGAAATACTGAACTATGTGACTGGACATTTTCCAAATTGAGGGCAAAGCCCTCCACCAGGGAGATGCCTTTGAGAATTGTAAAAAGACTTTCAAGGCATTGCTTTGATAGAAATGAAATGCGAATGTTGCGTTTGTTTCTGAGGCAAAGAAGTTCAAAGAACAGTTAATGATGATGGCATGACGTGAGTAGTTTTATGTGACCACAGTTTAAAAAAAAGCAGAGTCATGTAGATGTTTATTAATACTGCCTTTTGTTTTCCTGTCTGGAGTTTTCTTATCAATGACAGGCAATGGTTACTTTGAAAATAATATTTGATTTAGCTGGAATAAAGTTGTGGCTTTATGGGAAGTGGGAGACATTACAGAAATGAAACAGAAGTTGTTTTCCCAGAAATTGCTAAACTTCTTCAAGCCAAGGAATAAAAAAAGCTTTCAAGCATTAAGACAAGGAATCAAATCTTACTGTCTCATGTATCTTCTTTGCATTAATCCAGCAGCACATGGGGGACTTGACTCCACTTAGCAGCGCACTTGCTGTATGTACAGAGTTAGAGTATGAGTAATAATATTGGCTTCAGTTGGAAAACTCACATGTGTAAGTTGTACGTACACCTAAAAATGCTGCAGAATCAGAGTCTTAGAGCTGATTAACCTTTTGTTACTTAAATCTGCAGAAGAAACCATGCAGTGGGAACTACAGAGTCAGCGCTCATTAGTAATGTGGAAAATAAGTGTTGACATTGAACCAATGTAGTTTAAACAAAGAATAGTTGTGAACCATACTGAGCAGTTACAGTAGTATTAAAGGGCTTACAGAGTTGAGTGAGGTGATTAGAAAAATGTTTTGTGAAATTTTGTGGAAGAGTAACCCCAAGTATACATTCAATATGCAGAGAAAAAACAGATCATGAAGATAGGAAGGTGATAGATGCGAGTGCTACTTTAATGCAAATAACATATGTATGTAGGGTGAAAGATGTGTTAAAAAATGAAGTTTGGGTTTATATCTTCATATCCCAGTAATAGTCCTTNAGGTATAAATAAATAATTGCAAAATAAAGGCTTAATGAAGAAAGTATTTCCTGAAAATGACGTCTTTTAACTACGAAGGCAGTTTCCCAAAGAAAAAAGAGGAAACCTCTCTGTATAAGCAAACCAAAATAAAACCTGAGTTGATCAACAA
>VXBX01004228.1:135801-167289 GCA_013400415.1 Scytalopus superciliaris | reverse complement strand
AACTACTTTAAAAAGCAATTTATAGTTGTAAGGAAAATATTTAGAATCCTTAAGGATTTAATAACCTCATACAGTTCCACTGATGCCATATAGACTACAAATATGTAGCAGAAGCTGAGAATTGAAAAGCTTTCCCCCACGCATTTTCATGGTTTTGGAGGACAGAAGTAGCATTTTTAAGCAATAATCTACGTACCTTGCCCTATATCTGTCTGGTACAGGGATATTTTTCCCTTNACACACACACACACACATTTATGAGGGAGAGTTATGTCCTGTAGACTTTTCTCTGTCTGTTTTTCATTATCATTGTACAGTTTCAACTGAAATACTTCTGTCTGGGTGCTGTATAACCATAAATATNAAAAAAAAAAGAAGGAAAAGAAAGGTATAAATAGAGTAAATGGCATTTTCCATTGGAGGAGGTGAAGCACATCATATTAATTGTGATTAAGTGAAATTCCATCCTGAATAGTTTTTGGGGTGTTGAATCATTGCATATGTAGCTGACATACTTTGTACATTGTTCTACACAGAAATAAATTCAAAAGGCATTTCAGTGCAGTATAGTAGGGTATTTACTACGGTCTAATACTATCCATACTACTGCTTAAGGGTGGCCAGAATTCTGTTGTGCTAGGTTATAAACTTCTATTCAACACCTGTCTTAAGGGTCCATTAAGTAGGTTGAAAAGTGCCATGGAGGAAGCAGATAAATCCAAAGCAGTGGTAATATGTAGGTGTGGTAATATTTATGTTTCTTAACTTATTTGGTAGCATTTTGACAAAAGGTAGTTTTGAGTAGGGGTTACAAAAAAAGGAAGATGATGAAGTTCGGAAACATGTTTAAGTATAGGGGCAACATCAGAGGAAATGAGATGATTGGGTTACCCTTTCCATTTCTCTGCTGTTGACTGGCTGGAGATAAAAGTTAGCATTTTGTTATTGAATAGGAAATGATATATTAGGCAGAGAAAGGTTTGAAAAGATTTCAAAATGCATCTTAGGCATTCTCTTTCTTGTGTTGGAGCAAGGAGAGCTGGAAGAGAGAGGTCTGTATGAAGAGGAGCCAATGTGGCAGAATCAGAGCCACAGGCTAGGGGTAGTCTTTCCACAGCATGGTTGTGGAAGCTGCCAGGTTATTTCTGATGAAGCCAAATAAAATTCATGTGAATAAAACATCAAGTAACAACAGAGTGTTAACTGTGAAGTGAGGGTGGATAGGAAAGGTTGATGATCTAAACAAGCCTGCAGGACTTTGCAATAGGCAAGATGTGTGTGTTTAAACTGAATGTGATGCCAACGTTGTGGGCTGGAGTTACGCCTAGGATAGTTTTGTTAATCCCTATGTATCTGTTATATGTGTTCCTGTGAGGAAAAGGGAGTAAAACCTTGACTTTAGCCATATTGAGTTGGATTATATGATGTGTGTATGCTGGGGAGGTGTGGAATAGGTGTGGGATTTTATTGTGGAAAGGGCAGGACTGGAGCAGCATGGAAGTCCCCTTTGCCAGCCTGGAGTCCTGAGGGAGTTCAGACTTAGAGTTTAATCAACTTCATAATCTTCCTGTTATATTCTTTTTCTCCAAAGAGGGGATCATGGTGTCAGCAATTGTAAGATCAGTCACAGTCCTTAATAACTGGAATGATATCACTTGTTCTAATGAGATACAAATAGATTGCAGCACAGCAAGAACAGAAGACAGACAGTGAAAAGGTTAGGAACATTTCAGAAGATGATGTCTGGATGACGTCAGACAGTTCTCCTTCCTTGTTTATCATTTGACAGTAACTGAATAATGCGTAGTAGACCTAATAGACCTAATGCACTGGCCCAGTTCCATCTTGCACGGTCATACCCTGCTTCCCCTCCAGCCTCGATTTATTAGTCTTAAGCCTCCTTATAAAATTTCTGTTTAATGCACAGTGAGATTTTGCAATGTACCTGAAATGATTTGCCTGTTTTGTAGTATTAAGGAAATTTTGATTTCACTGTATTTTGATAGGAATAGTTGTGTTCATGTCTTTTTATAATTGGCACAGTTTTGATTTTGATTTAGTCTTCTGTGTAGAAGTGGCTCTGTGTACAGTCTCTGTCACTAGCTAAATAAGTTAGCTCCTAAAGCAGCCTTTGAACCGAGTGACATACCATCAAGGTACAGTGATCTTTTCTTTAATGGTTAATCTTACTGTGCTACATTGTGATACAGAGCATAAGAATTCTTGTTCTCAATAAATACTTTCTTGTACAAATAGTGATTAAAAAATCCTGATCAAAGATGAATTGGTAGGGAAGAAGAAAACTCTGAATTGTTTCTTCAACTACTACCATGCTTTTATAACTCATGGAAATGTTTGAAGACTTAGAATCTGGCATGCTGACAGAGACAGCCTTGGTGAACTTCTTATGCTGTTCTGCTATCAGTAGGATAAGTAGAAGGAAGGACACTTCCCTTTTGATGAGAAGCGGTATTGCTCCATTTGGAATTTGACTTTTTCTGAAGCAGTAATAAATGGTAAACTTTTGAACACTTGGAAGGACAATCCTAAATATAGGCAGCTGGCAAATAATTAGTTGATTGATTCAGCAGCCTTTCTTTGACTTAACAAAGGTTTTAACATTCAGTCAAAGTCATTTGCAGGCCTGGCTATGTTACAGCTGAGTCAGATGAAGTGCAGTGATACTTTTAACTTGCTGGAAAAGTAAAGTACTGTTTTTTTGACAATGCCTCTATGCAGTCCACAAAAGTTTCGTATATGTTTGCCTAGTTTCCTTACAGATAAATCTGTTTTGGACTGTATCCTGGGCAGTCACATTACTCAGGAGAAGAACTGGCTTTATGTGACATACCTGTGTATTCTGTCTGTAAGAGGCTGTTTAAGTCTATATGAAATCTTGGAAGTGTTAGCCTGCCAGGTTTCTGAATGTTTTTTATACATGTGTGACGTGAATAGCTTTATAAAGCTAAAAGACTGGATATGATTTAAAACCCACTGCTTTACTTCTGGCCTCTCTTTGGTTTTTGGTTTGGTTCTCTGTTTCTTCATTTTGTGGTGGTTTTTTTGGTTTGGTGTTTTTTTGTTTGTTTGTTTTGGTTGGGTTTTTTAGTTGTTTGTTTTGGGGGGTTTTTTGTTTGGTTTTTTTTTTGTTTTGTTTAATTCAACAAGCATGAGAATGGCAGTTAACCATTCGATTGAAGTGTGTGTGTGTGGCTAGCCGTCGCGAACGACGATGCTTTTTATGCCTGCGCGAATGGATTTATTACGTGGAGCTCAGCGTGTGCGGAACTGGCCCCACCCCCTTTAGCCCTGGGACGCTCCTAGCCTTGGCCGGGGCAAGCCCGGACGAAGTTGGCAGAGCGAGACCCGCAGGACTCGAACCGGCGTCCTTCCGAGAAGGAGCACGGATCCAGGGGCGGCGGCTTTACCCACTCGGCCACACCCGCCGGCGATTCGATTGAAGTAACTGTAGTGCAGACCACAATCAAATTTTTCCCTTTTTGAGAAGATGGACTTTGCTGTCCTTTCTCTTGACTTAGTTGAAGTAGTAGGTGTGGTAGTATTTGGACTATCAAAAATACTGTAATTCATATTTATCTGAATTACAGACTTTTTTGCCCCCTTCAAAATAAATTAGTCATTCAGTTTGTGAGGAGTTTATAGAGTGAATCATATCACTAAGGCATACTCAGTGGTAAGAGATGACATATGTCCTCCCTGTCACCCCAAGGAAAATTTGCGCGTTTGTCTCTCTGTGATATGACGGAACTGTAGAGGCTAATGGTAGATAAACTGTGCAGATGCTGCAACCAGCTTTAAAATTATGCACCTTGGCTATTTTTTTCATGAAATTTGTTTTGTATATGAAAGGAAGAGGTGTGGGATAGTTCTGTACTGTTCTTTGCTTTCTACATATTCTGAAAAGCTAACTAAATAAACTTGTATAAGAAATGGTTTTGTGCTGCAGTGTAGAATTCCTTCCCTTTCTTGAAAGTTTGATGCACTCTAGAACATCAACACTAAGAGTCCAAGGACAAAAGATAACAAAAGCAGTGACTTCATTGTGTAACTGTGCATTAAAGCCTTCATTCCAGGGATGAGAGCATAGTGCAGATTGGAGTTCTAGTCTTTCATCTCCAGAGATATAGACTCGTATCCTTTTTTAGATCACATGTGAAAATGAGTTAAGTGATCTAATCTTAGCAGCTGTTTGCTCATCTCTTGAAGATCATTGGTCAGTTTTTGACTGTCAGCTTTTGCATAGTGAAAAAGGTTTTTCTGGGACCGGGTCTGGAGTATTTTGGTTGGTCTGTTTTGCAAAGTTTGTGCAATAGTATGCACAAACTTTATAATATGACCTTGTCTCAGTATCAAGGTATTGAGCCTTTGTTTAAAAAAACAACCAAGCAAACTAGCTGTTGACATGTACCCTTCACATCCCTTTACCCTCTGTGTGATAATTCAACCAGTTACAGTCTCCTGAAAATATAATTTGTTTACATATTCTAAGTAAAACAAAAGTTACAGTTAATAGAAAAAATTAATTGATCTAAAGAAATATTTTTAGTTAAGTTTAGGAAAGTATGAAGGCTAGGATCTCCGATTGAAAATGATGAGATCTTGAAAGTAGAAAAAGTTAAAGTATATGGCTTACTTTTATGGAAACAGTTTACATGCTATTTCTGTGTTCTGTATCTGTCCCCATATAAAGTAATTTGTATGTGTCTCTTTACCAAATTGTCTATGATGGTAGAAACCATTGCTTGAGAAAGCTTTGAGGCTTACTGTTGATTTTACCCCAAACGTCTTGTAGAAATTATTTGAGATTTTATTGTCAAATGCCTTGTCAAATGCCAGTTATGACAACATTAGTTTATATTTATACTGAGAAAAACAGAGGGGTGGTTCCAGCATGCTAAAATAGAACACTAAATATAAAAATGCTCTCTCTTAATGCAAACAGCAATAAGCAGGTGAACTTACCTTCTTGCATCCTTTTCTTATCAACTTTGTAGCTTCCAAAGAGGGGGCAGTAATGAGATCTTTATTTATATCATTTATGTTGTTTTTCCATTTCCCTCTTTTTTCTCTCTGCTCTCTCTTCGTTCCATCTAGTATGATACTTAATAGGCAGAGCCATGATGTGGTCATGTGGCTTTTAGCAGTAGAGGTGTACAATGTGTGTGAAACTAGTGTGGCCTCCTAGTAAATTTCAACAGTTTCAGAACGCTGTAGTGTAAGTACTTTGTGGTTCTTTGTCAGTACTTGTGATATTGTAGCTTGTCACTTCCATCTGTGCCAGCCAATGAGGTACAGGTTTGTTCTTAGGAGCATCTTATGTTTTAGGATATGGTTGTTTATAAACTGCCACTTTCTGTTTGTTACATATTACAACATGCTCTCCTTTGCTAGACAACCAGAGAGATCATCCTGTCTGCTTCTGAGGTTGCTTCTCATTGTGTTTTGCTATACTGGAAAAAAAAGCAGGGATGCTAAACAAGATGTGAAAGACATTCTACATCTTTCCAGACCCATTTATTTACATGTGTCCCCCATTGTTAACTGGGTGCTTAATCACTTACCTTTTAAGCTAATTGGAATTTGTTTATTTTCAAATTTCCAGACTCTAGATCAGTGCTGTTTGATGACATCATGGAGAAAGCAACTTACTTAGTTGACATATTAAGTAGTGATTAGAATCTAGCTGCTTCTCTTTCAACCAGATAATAATTACAGATATTGAGATAGCATCAGTCTGTAGGAGCAGAATCTACTCTTTGCTCCCATAAATCAGAAGTGGTTATACTTGCATATTTCATTTAATTGTTTAAACTGCAATACAATAGCAAAAGTTACAGCTGGAGCAGTAATCTGATATGTTCTGTCCAATCTGAAAACATAAAAGGTAGCATAATAAGTTGCATTGCAGTCATTGTAGTGTGTAAGCATCTCTCTCAAGTGCATGAAAGTCTGTCACAGATTTATTGCATTATGAGACTGTGCAACTTGCTTTAAAATACAGATTTGGACTTTAATTTTCCTAAGTGACTATGTAGATCCTTTAGGAAGAGAGCATATATGTTGGGGGGGAGCAGGGGGGAAAAGAGGCAAGACAGAGGAAACCAGAAGGGAACTGTAAACACCAACTGTAGCTGTCCAGCCTGCATCCCAGCCTTACCAGTTTTCGCCTAGCCCATACTATTAAATTACCACTTTCATCTAGTTCACTTGGTTATGCAGTCTCACTTTCTGTCATGTGCATGTGCAGGGAGATGCACAAAGTTTTGGGAGTCTGCATCTTGACATTTTTGAGATAGGCAAGAAAATTCCTGAGGTGGCAGGGGTGCAGACCTTACTGAATAAGACTGGTCCAATTGGAATCTTTCATAAGTATTAGAAATACTATCCTCTTAGGTAAATCTGCACCTCTAAAGAAAGAGGAAACTAGGCTTTCCTTATGCCCGTCCTGTATTCTATAGCTTTTCTTTTTCTGACAAACACTGCTAAAGAAATAAACTACTCTTAATGCTCTATTTTCACTTTGAATTTGAAGGTAAAATTTGAAGGCCTTGAGGGCAAAACTTCCAAGGAATGTCTGAGGTCACTTAGTTTGCTCAGCTTGGGAGAAGGCTGAGGCACGGGTGGGGAGTAGTGAAAGGGGAGCTGCTGATCTCTCTCTGGTGAGCAGTGGTAGGACATAAGGAAGTGGAATGAAGCTGCATCAGGAGAAATTCAGATCGGGCCTCAGAAAAAGTTCTTCATGAGGAGAGACAGTGGTCAGTCACTGGAACAAGCTCCTCAGGGAAGTGGTCACAGTGTGAAGTCTGTCAGAGTTCATGGAGAGTCTGGGTGATGCTCTTAATCATCTGGTTTAGCGTTAGGTTAAGTCTTGCAAGGATCACGGAGTTGGGCTTGACGATCCCTATGAATACCTTCCAACTTGAGATATTCAAGGATTCTATGATTCTCTGAAATATGAAGAGCTTTAAATTCTTCCTTTGTAACAAAAAGAAGCATGGTAAATAATTTTTTTCAAGCTTTTCTACAAAATATAAAATAGTTCTGTTTTCTATGCGGTCATTATTTGATATGCTGTTGCATGTAATTATGTAATTAACTGATACATTCAGAGCATCACAGATTCTTCAGAAAGCATTTCAAATCAACTGTCTTCTTTTTTTTAACAGAAAGGACAGTTTAAGCTCCATCTCCTGGAGATCCCAGCAGAATACACCGCTGCAGCAGACAGAACAGTTGACTGGATGTCACTGACACTGTACACAGCTACAGCTGAAAGACCATTTATCTTCATATTAAAAAGATTTAGCCCTCACAATAGGCTATTATGACAGCCCAGAGAAGCTAAGGAGTGGAATGTTTTCTAATTTAAATATGTGTGTTTGGTGGGGGTTTTTTTGGTTTTTTTTTTTGTTCTTTTGTTTTGTTTTGTTTTTTTGAAAAGTAACCCTCAACTGCTGAATGTTTAGGAAGTACCCAATTTTTGTGATAATTGGTGTGAGTTAGACAGAAGAGCATGTTGTCTGCCTTTGGAGTTAAAAACCGTGTCTGTAATAAGAAAAATAAACATAAGTCCGTAGGAATAGATTACAAACAGGGGAAGGGAGTTTTTTACATCTTTACAGAAATACTTGGGTACTTGCAAGCCCCATTCTGTCCCTGTGCAGTAACACTGAGTACTCTTTTGAATAAGATTGTGGTGTGACACATTTAATTTATTAATAGCTTGCTGGAAATCATAGAACCTTGTTGGACATGATTGCTGAGTAAGACAGGGTTGAGGCCAGAGACAGAATCATGCACACACACACACACACACACACACACACACACACACTCACACACACACACACAAAGCCTTTCAACAAACAAAAAATAGCTAAAGAAAAGACCCAAAGCAAACCAAACACCCCCCACAAAAACCAACCAAACCGCCCCCCCCAAACCAAAACAAAACAAGAAATCAAAATCTTGAAAAAAAGAAAAATGAAAATAGAATGGTACTGTTTATTGACTGCAGAACTATCCTATTTAGTTCCTGGTTCTGTCAAGAGACCAAATAAACTTCCAAACTTGATTTGAGTCTTGAAAACGCCTGTTTTCTCTACATTTACATTATTTGTCTGCAAGTTTCAGCTACTGTTGTTAGATATTAATTTCAGTGGCCCAACTTTACATAATTCCAAGTGTTTCTGAGGGAATTTAATTAACATAAATCAACATACATAAAATTTAAAATAGCTCAAACCCACTGAGCTTCAGTAACTAAGTCTTTTTCCCCCTAAGTCCTTATACAAACACCTGTATCAATTTGGTAGTTGTACTGGGAGGCCAGAGAGCAGTGCAAATCAAGGGAACCAAATGTCAGTTGAAAATAGTGGGGTGTTTCTAGTCACAGAGAGATGGGTTTTCCCCTCCCTCTCTGCTTTGGTGCTCATAGCTTCTGTTGCTCAATGATCTGTGGGAAGAAAGTTTCTTCCCTTCTGTCTGAAGGCCATGCTGAGCCACAGTGTTATTTCTGTTTTTGACAGGGCAGTCAGTCAGCACCTAATACTAATACTATCTAGTCTCTGTCTCTTAAAACACATCTCTCGCAAGTGCATCTTTTGAAGTGTTCCAGAAGGAAAAAATCAGCAGGTCTGATTTTCGCTCTTTATCATCTGTTCTTTATTTAAAAATCCTTGAATTGTACTTGTCATCAGTGGGGAGGAAAATGAAGACACAATATCTGTGCAATATGATTCTTTAAGCTAATGATAATCTGTAAGGTAAATGTACTCAGTAAATCAGCTTTGACACCTATTTTGTCCGTGTCCTCAGATCCACATACCTGCTATGCCAGGACACCAGTAGAACGGTGGGAATGGATTTGGGCATAAATAGTTCTAGTTCTGCAGTACAGTTACTGAGGGGGACTGGAGCAAAGATTCAAAGGACCATATAACCTTTGAGGTAGGGATGGAAACCAAGATCCCTTTCTGTACACAACTTCTTTGTGAAGTATTAATCCTCATTATACTATCCTGAGTATTGCTCATTTTTAAAGTCTTAGAAACTTATATAGAAGTAATTCTCTCATTCCATGTTATTAAATAGTCAGGTACTCTGTCCTGCTGAACATTGCTGACATGGCTACATAAATATCTACATGCAAACACCAACTCCTAACATGTAAAATTGCAAAAGTTCATACCTGTGGGCACATCTGTATCCATAATTTAAGAGTCTTAACTTTTGATGGTAAAATAAAACTGTGCTGCATAGAGGTTACTGTAATTTCATTCTGTCACAGACATTTAAATTTAGTTTCTTTTCTTCCTATAAGTACATAAATCCTCAAAAATGTAAAATGTAGAAATATTTGTAAAAAATGAAAGACATTTAGGCATGAGAAGTAAAGTCAAACTTTGGGTAATTTAGAGGTGGAATCTTGACTACATTATAAATTGTACAGTAAAGCTTGAAAAAAAAGAACAGAACAACTTTACTGAGATCAAGTAAGTAGCACTAGTACAGCTCAACAGTACATGGCAAAACCAAAGATATTTTGAAGGAAATAGGAGAAGCATACTAATACTGTTCTAGAAGGCTTCTAAGGTTTGTGTTCTTTCTACAACTTTAATTTGAGGTTCACATTGAGCTATAATTGTCAAATCTAGTATTTGGAGAATGGTTGCACTGACATAATGTTTAAAAAGGCACTTTCGTGTCTGGGAAAAATAATATTGTGCATCTGGGAAAATACCATACTGCTGTTTGCTTAGGACAGAATTTCTGAAATGTCCCTTTTCCCCCTTTCCCTGTCTCAGAATGTTTATGCTGAGACTCTGCTACTTTAATTTTTGAATAGCATAATACTATTGGCCAAGATGGGTGATGGATGAAGGAAGTGCTTAGACAGCATTGGTATCTGTTTTCTGTGTTCTGGTATTTGCAAAGTATTCGAACTTCCAAAATTGATGGCTTTTTTTTTTCTGAGGTGTTACATATTAGTTAAAAATTCTTGTAATTTAAATGTTTTCTACTGCTTTCTCTGAATGCTGTTTTTTATGCTGAAGCATTCCTGAAAAGAGAATTCCTTCATGATGAGCAGTTAAGTGTATCTTTGATCTGTGTTACTAAATTTCCCCATATTGTGCATTTTAGATGGCTTTTGAAGTTGTTTTATCTTATTGTTAAGTACAGCTATCATTTTTTCTCACATTAGTTGATATCACAGATTAATTGTCAGCAGAGTAAGAACTACATGTTTTCTTGCTAATGTTATCTTAAGTGTACTGCACAGCCCAAATGCTTCACAATACACACTTCATAACAAAACAGCTAATCTAAGTAATGCTTTTTATTAAAACATGTATATATGTTGGTATCTGCATGTCTTACAGACTGGGTTTAAAGAAAAAAATTAAATTAAATTTTCTATTTTGATGCTAATTGTGACACTATCATAATTATTAGCATCCCTGTTCCCCAAATTGATGGACATCATTACAATGTATTTGTAAGGCTGGTCTTTAAATCAAAAGAATGCAATATTCATGTGATTTCAGCAAGTGTACATGGATCTCCTCTGACAGGCATAGCAGTCTATTTTTATAAGGAGACCTCATTCTCAAAATTTGCTTCTCATATATTGCTGTGTGTAAGAGATGACTCAAATTAACAAAGCCTTGGTGGATTTGTATAAATTCAAAAAGCTTACTAATATGTTTGAATAATAATGTAGTAGCAAATCTTAAATCTCTCTTAAGACAGTATGGGGGTTTTTTAAGAGATGATGTGCTTTTTTATTTAGGAGTGACAAGTATGTGTTGGTGCTTATACATGTGAACTCTCTGTACAGCTAGGGATTAAATGTTCAAATACGACTGTGTATAATTATGTTGCCATTATACCATATCCTTTTTGACTGATCCCAAGGAAAATTATTGTTCTACTTAGCTACTAAAAGAAAGGAAAGAATTACACTGTGTTTATTTGTAACAGACTTTCCTAATTCCATTAATGATGAACAGATGCCCTTTCTACACTGGTACAAGGCCAGTATATGCTTCCCATATAAAGGAAACAAAGATACACAGTTTTTCCTTATGCTCTTTCAGTGATAAATGCTTATATTACACAAAATGCTGTGTAATGGCCCTCTGATCTGCTGAGATTTGTGCAATTAACTAAACAGAAACAGTAAGCTAAAGAAATACCAAATTGAGAACATAGAATAACTTTACACTGCAAAGCCATCACAAGTTTCTAATGTTACCACTGTCCTGTGGTAACAGGTGTTTATCTGGATGTTTGTCAGTATCTTCAAGGGCAGTGAATGCCTTTAACACCTTGAACACCTTGAGGATACAGAGAAATTTTACTTCACGTGTTGCAGCATTCTCATAGTTGGAAATACAGGACTTGTCTTGTTGCCACATAGTGGATGTCCATGTGGTGGAGTAAGTTGAGTTGCTGTTTACTGAGGTAGTGTTGGATTACAGTTCTAGATGCCCTACCAGTGTGCTCAGACTTCACCAGTAGGAAAATGTGGGCTTGGCTACTGTGATCAGACTTGCACATGAGATATTTTGGCTTGTATATGTCTCTATTATGTACTTAGGTTTGGGGTATTTTTGGTGGTTTTGCTGTTGTTGTTTGCTTGAGATCACCCCCAGAGATTTAGACCTAGGAAGGATCTTGTGCTGTCAGATATTTTTACCCTCAGAATCAGAATTTAAGCAAGTTTAGAGCTCTGTGGTTTAGTTTAAGTAAGGTATTAACCTGAGAGGAAGCTGATTGTTCTTTGCTGGCTTACGTAGTTCTCCTTACTTTTGGACTCTGTTCTTAACTACAGCAGTCATAGAAGTGAATGAACATTTCTTTTCCCAACCATATGCTCTTCAATTGGAAACCAAGACCTTGACTGTTGAGGAAAATCTAGCAAGTCCCGGTGTGGGGGAGGGCACGGTTACCAGTGGTTTCCATAGATTAAAAGTACTTCATAGCATGTTCAATATAAAACCAGAAGATATTGAATTGAAAGTTGAAATATTAATGTAATTTATTCTGTTTGTTATAACAAATGCTCAATCAAATGAAATTGAACTACTGTGATAGATAATCATCTGTCTGTACAATCAGTAGGTTATTTACTATTACTGAAGTTTTCACCTCCATTCAAGGTGGGGTTTTTTTGTAACTAGTGACAGTCTGAGTATAATTCCATATGAGAGAGATGTATTTATTGTATTGTTGTTCTTGACAGATCTTGGCTGTGCTGGAACATTACTTGATGACCAGCAGAATTAATGTAATTACTTTTCTTTCCCCTGTACCAGTTGTTCAACTGCATTAAATTAAATATGGCTTGGTTACACATATATTCTGTGTCAAGACAAAGTAATATGAAATGGAGCTGTGCTTCAGAGAGACAATAGCCATCATCATGAGTATTGTTTGCAGTATCATCATCTTTATGTCAGTTTAAGATGTCATTGGCACTATACAGGAGTAATAAGGCAGGACTCTCACTTGTGTGTAATCTCTAGGTTCTTAATCTCTTTGGTAATTTTTCTCATGAGTGCTGTGGTGCTTTGTGTAACTTTAACTACTGCAGTGCTAAACTCTGATGTACAAGGAGGAATGGGAAATGCAGATTTGAGCATTTTCCCTCCTACAGATCTTTCCCAACTTGCCTCTGGGATCAGGTAGTCATGATTCAAACTCCTGATGACTTTTTGCTTTAAAGTGATTGTTACTTCTTCCAATTCTTTTACTATTTTTACATTGTCAACTGTGCTGGACAAATACAAGAACAAGATTCAGTGTTTTCCCTCATGCACTACAGTTTTGTAGAAAAACATTTAAATCCCTGTTGAAGCTTATATTTTTTTCCTTGAAAAAATTGTATATTCTTAGAAGTATTTTAAATGTTTTCCCTGAAACCCAAACACTCCATATCAATTTCCTACCCTCTTCTCATTTAAATGTTAAAAGAGGAAGCTTTTTCAATAAATTAGGACTAGTGTTGCATTTCTTCAAGTAGGAATATTTGTGGATTTTTGTTTTTACAGGAGTATGTTTTACCTGTTGTATCTCATTAGAAGGAAAACTAACATCAGCGCAGCAAAAATGAGTGTTTTAGATTGCTATTGTGTACTGCCTTTCAGCACACTTTAATTAAAGTGACATTTGTTTGTCCTATAATATCACCATTCCCTAATCAATGTACTGAGCAAGCATCATGGTGACAAGATAAGTTGCTTTGTTTTGTTCCATATGTCTGTGTTCCAAATTTTCCATAGTTTTAATTGGTTCCCTGCAGAATAACATTTACAAGCATATGGTATGGAAAATGCTGACTGCATTTGTTATCATGTAATACATTGGTGGCGCTAGATCACTAAGCCTTTAAATGTGATTATGAGGTTATTTAATGCAGTCAATAGTGTGCTTAAAACACAGCAAAAATCTACAGTGAGTCAAATGATATTGAGAAAATATGTTTGAATGCCTTCTTAATGCTTCAAGGATAGGTGGGAAGTCTGATTCAGCAAAGGTTTTGGGTAATGTTGATGTTGAAACATACTTTCTCACCTGAGAGCAATTTGGAAAGCTCTGTGGAGGCTTCTCGCCCTCCTAAGAGGAATATATGTAGGAATGTGGACTTCAGAGGCAAAATACATCCTATGTCTAGATTATTAACTTCTGAAGAAATGCACTGGCATTAGCTGATGAAATGGAATGCAGCATCAGCCCTTAAAACTCATGTGTCTGACTTTGGAGACATCAATACTACATTTTTGCACTGATTCTGCTGTGGCAAAAGACGGACAATCCAAAAGGAAGCATGAGTGACTGACAAAATCCTGGTCATATGAGTATGTATGAAGGTCTGACCTCAACAGTATTGACATAGGTGTTGGGTTATGCCTCTTTGATTGTGCTAGGGGAGCTGTATCACGGTGAACAACTGAACTGCTGAATATTTTGGTGAGGCAAATTGACCAATGTGGTTTCAAATTGCTCCAAGAAGGGCTCAGTGGTCATTGTATAATGACCTCTTTGGATTTGAACTGACTGTATACTCAAATACAGCCCACACAATTAAAGAAAGAGGATTACTCCATAGATGGGGACTTCTGATGTATAGATTACATCCTTTATGTATGTGTTCAAGGGGTAACGTAACCCTTTCTCCCTAGCCTGAACCCAGCCTAACTTCCTAAATAAACTACTTGCAAATTTCTGTTGGTTTAGTGTCATCTATGTAAAAAGAAAAGTGTATTAGACAGTAAAGCAACACAATTTTACTAGACATACACTGAAATCATATGTATGTTAGAAGTAATACAGGAATATAAGTATGGATTTTCTCTTGCTCACGTGAAGTATGTCTACAGCTTGGATACTAGTATTAAGGTGAGGGCAATTCAGAGATCTAAATCTCTGTATAACCTAACTAATTACTGTATGAATGAAAAGGCAGTGCCTTCTCATAATGAAGCATATGTTTCTGTTCTCATAACATCCCAAATAAAAAAAAATAAATTAGTTTTGTAAAATGAAGTTTCATTCTGAATGCACTCATTTTACTAACAAGCACAGTATTGCAATTTTTAATCTGTGCTCAGCTTTTACAGCAGATCAACCCAACATCTATCTTTCACAAGGGCAGCAGAAGTAAAGCATATTACAACAATAGAATTTCTTCATGGAATGCCTGATAAGAAGGTAGTTTTGGGGGAATGGTGTTTGGAGCAGGCAGAGCTGTACTGCCTCCTGTATTCTACAGATGTGTACTTCTGATTTTCAATGTGGAAAAAGAAAAAGCAATTAAAATAATACTGAAGTTAAACTCCCCCTTCCAAACCAAACCAAAAAATGGCATCTTTTCTGTGTCAATCTTACGAAGACATTTTAGAGTTATGATAAAAACTGTTGAACAAGAAAGGTAGAAGTGGAAGTGGCACTGGTCTCCTGATCATCTCTTCGAGCTATGATTTTCTTCCTTAATAATGGCATTTCTGCTGGGCTATTGGCTCACTTCAGGGTGTG
Source organism: Scytalopus superciliaris (assembly GCA_013400415.1). Taxonomy (NCBI): domain Eukaryota; kingdom Metazoa; phylum Chordata; class Aves; order Passeriformes; family Rhinocryptidae; genus Scytalopus; species Scytalopus superciliaris. The sequence continues at coordinate 152,229 of VXBX01004228.1, read as the reverse complement.
CTTTCCTGTTCAGCTTGCGGCCCTAAGGGCTATACTGATATAAGAAACATGAAGCTTGGCACAAAAGCTCCTGTACAATCTGATGTTCAAGTGCCTCCTGACTCTTGCTAAATTTATTCTCAGTTGCCAAGCTGTTTCCTTTGTTTTAAAGAAGCTAAACTTCTTAAATGCTCCAAGGTCAGATGTTAAGTCTGTGAGGGACAGGTAAATTAACTGCATTATTTGAATTGCATTCCCTTACCTTCACCAAAACAAACACACCTTTCTTTTTCTCGAGTACCTTTTGTCTTTGCTCTCTGTAATTCATTCAGTTTTGCACTAGGAGTTTATTGCCACCAGTCACCTCCTGGCACAACACAGAACTGATAAAATCAGTATGACAGGGTCACTCTGCTCCTCAGGTAAACATGCTCCTTGTTTTTAACTCATTTGTTTCTAATATTTCAAAAACCACTTTGATCCTATAGTAAGTCAAACAATTCCTAAAGGAGATGAATATTATCAAGGGCTGTAAACTAGATGGGCATCCTAGTCTCCCCTCTGCATATTAAGTGACAAATGGGAAAGGACAGGAAAGAGGAGTAGTGTAACTTGAGCTGAAAATTCAAAGATATGCTGGGACTGGATTTAGACACTAAAAATGACCTGAAGCAGGAATATAACTTGTTTCGTAGAGCTGAGTTGCTGTATGTTGTATTACTAATACTCAGTTATTAGGCAAGAATACTAATCCTCCAGAGAACTCATTAATTTGAACAACAAATGAGTTAATGTGGCATAAAAGGAAGAACAGAACTTTGATTTTTACTTTAGTAACTTCTGTGATAGACAATCCTATTGACAAGCTGTTGAAGTACTGCTGAGTCAAGCTTAAATAATCATTCTGCTGGGAACATTTTCCTTTTTCAGCCATAGGAGTGTATATCCTGTTTTGTCTTGGCAGGAAGATTAATGTGATATCTTTACTGAGCCTAGCATCGCTAAAATAAGTCTTTCCTTTTATCAGTTTGTTAATGTTGTATCATAAAAACTTTTGTTTCTTTAATTCTCTAAGACAAAGCATATTTAAATTATGTCTTACTTAATGCATTTTTTACCTTAGTTTAACAGAAAAGTTGGAATCAAAATACGTGGTGACAAAGTCAAACTTCCAAAATGTGTGTGGGTATGGGCATGTACGTGTACCCCATGTATGATTCAGTTTGAAAAGCACATACTACCGGGTATGCTGTATACACATACCTCGTGATTGAGTAGAAGTAGTGTTTTAAATGTCAATCCTAAAGGCAAAAAATTGGAGAAGCAAGAGAGTGTAAACATGTAAAGCTTATAAAACATGATGAAAAATCAATGTCAAAGCAATTGATGGAATAAATCTAATTCTAGGAGCCAACAGAATTTTGATTGATGTTCTCAGTTCTGTGGTGTTCTTTTTGTATTTAAATGGAATTTAGACATTATTTGGTTACAGCCATTATAGGCTGTAAAATTAATTTGAAAACAGAGTAGATGTTTGCAGTTGGTAAGAATTCTTTCGTGAACAGTGTTAAGTTTGTCTGTCTGCAGAATGCCAAATAGGAGCATATTGCTAATGCAGAAATATTGAATTGAATTCTCATCAGCAATAGTTGACCGTATCAAATCTTGATTAGAAATGACTGAAAAAAGAGTTCCTGTCCTGTGGAAATTCCAGGAACAATCTAGGGATAGGACTTCCTTGCCTGGCTGGCATGCGAGGTAGTTAACCTAGCTCATTTCTATCATTAACTTTGAAAGAACAGCATAATTCTGTGGAATACTGTGAAATTGGGAAGCAACAGTTTAAAATAAAACTCTTTTTATCAAGTGATTGACTCTTATATATGGCTTTTAAAGTAGTAATTTCAGAAGACCAGACATAACCATGAGGCTATGTTCAACCTACTGTGGGAAGTATAGTCACCATCAGAGCGGGGAGTGGAAGTAAGACTGGGTAAATTACCTGTATCAGGTAAATTACCTGTAAACCTTGTATGTATGCCAGCTGAGGTGTGAAGACCTTCTCCTCATCTTTGTTATAGAGTAGTGATAGTCTTTTGTCATCAGATCTTATTCAAAGTGAAGTATCGGGATATTTTATGCCTACCCAGCCATTTCTGAGAATGCTATTGAATTTTTGATCCTTACACTTTTGTCTTATTTGTAAGTAAAGTGATATTGTACAATGTGTATTCTACAGCTCATGATTAAAATACACCCCACTTGAAATTTTTGCCACTAAATTTTGTTCCTTAGGGAATAATCCCTATGACACTATGTATTTTACAACTAGTACCATAAATTGCTATGTATTATAAACTGTAATGATAAATGGGATACTACAGGGGCAGATAAATATAATAGGGTTTTTTTCTGTTCTCANTTTCTTTTGAAAAGACTTATGAAATATTTAACTAACTTGAACTTTTCATGAAATATTAAATTAACTTTGCATTGGCTTAAAGCCATTTCTTTGACAACAGAGAAGGATAGTTATGTTAAAAGCCCTTATGCCGATGGAAGTATAATACTGCAAATGTAGTAGGCAAAGCAAATGCAGGATGCACTCCAAAATGACTACTCATTAAATTGTACCTCTGGTTTGGAGGTAGAATTCCAGACCTACTGAATAGGTACAGAAATCATTTCTCATGTGAGTAAATGACTTAAAATATTGCAACACAGATTTTTTTACTATCTTGGCCTTTGAATTGTTAGGCTTTCCCCTCATGTGCCTCCAGGAAAGCTAAGTATGTCTGGGCAGCTTATACACTCTTATTAGTGCTTCAGCCACAAGGCTGGAAAAGCTTCCGGTGTTGGATTTGACAATGCATTATTACATGACTCTGCAACTTCTTCTTCCTTTTTAATATGCTTCTGTTGAGCCATATTGCTCCATGCTTGAAAGAATATGCTTGACAAGTACTGTCCCATCCCATGCATTAAAATGCAGTGATTTCATTGCAGTTTCAGGACAGAAGAACTAGGGAAATTTGAGTCAAAAAGCATATAGTGGCTTAGGAAGCAAGGCTGTGTGTGGCTGCTGTGTTGTGCATTTATGGTGCATTGGTGTGTGGAGTGAATATGTGTGAAGGAGAGGGAAAATGACAAATTTTTTGCCTTGAGACAGTGAGAATTTTGTAGACAATCCTGTTTTCCTAGAAAAAGTCTTCGGAATCTGGAGAGGTCCCAGCTGACTGGAAGCTGGCAAACATTGTCCCTGTTTTCAAGAAGGGTAAGAAGGAGGACCCCAGAAACTACAGGCCTGTCAGTCTCCCTCCAGTGCTTGCTAAAGGTATAGAGAAGATTATTCTGGGAGGTATTGAAAAACACCTGAATGACAACACAATCATCAGTGACAGCTGGCACAGCTTCATGAGAGGAAAGTCCTGCTTATCAAACCTGATTTTCTTTATGACAAGGTAATGCATCTAGGTGATCAATGGAAACCAGCTGATGTAATCTTTTTGGATTTCAGTAAGGCTTTCAATACTGTCTCTCACAGGAGCAGCTGAAGTTGCCTGGTGTGTTCAGCCTGGGGAAGAGGAGACTGAGGGGAGCCCTCACTGCAGTTACAACTTCCTTGTGAGGGGCAGAGGAGGGGCAGGCACTGATCTCTTCTCTGTGGGGACCACTGACAGGACCCAAGGGAATGGCCTGAAGTTGTGTCGGAGGGGTGTTTAAGTTGGATATTAGAAAAAGGCTCTTCCCCCAGAGGGTGGTTGGGCACTGGCATAGGCTCCCCAGGGAAGTGGTCACAGCACCGAGCCTGGCAGAGTTCAAGAAGTCTTTGGATGATACTCTTGGGCACAGGGTGTGACTCTTGGGGATGGTCCTGTGCAGGGCTGAGTTGGACTCAATGATCCTTTTGGGTCCCTTCCAACTCAGCATTTTTCTGTGATTCTGTGATTTTGAGTCTCCAGTATTATTTTGCAAGATGATTTCAGTTTCTGTATGAACAGAGCAAAAAAAGTAGAAACAATGTAATTTTGACTGGAATATTGTAGTTTGATCCATCACTGTGGTAATCTGTCATACTCAAAATTTTTGCAAACCTGATTGCCAGTATTGCAGTATGTTTGAATGTATCAGCTATTTGATGCATTTAAGAACCATTAAATGGTATTTTTGACTGCAGTTGCATAAAGATTGCCATACTAATGCTTTTGTGTGTTTATAGACAACAAAACTGAGTAGATATGAGAGTTTCTCATAGTAAATATCTGAGAATCAGATCCTTTACGAGGTTCCAGAAGTAGCTTAATGTTTATAAATCTCTTTCCTGAGCACAATAAGTGAATGTTAATCTGTGTGGATCTGATCTAAATTGAGTTATCCTGACTGATGTAATCTGAAAATGACACATAATTTCTTTAATTTATTTTATCCCAGGCATCCAGAGTTTATGCATTTTACAATTTGCCTTTAATCTAGCTAAACAAAAATGCATCAGAACTAACAGAGATCATTGGTCTCTTACATAGTCTAAGTTATGAGTTTTAGTTTCATCATTAACCTCTTACATTTTTTAATTCTTAGCATTGTTGAGAGTTCATGATTTTAGGTTTAGCTGTGATAACTGTAGGAATTAATTGCATTTTCAGCCTGTTGCAGCTAAGCCTCACAGGGGTTATGGATCTAAAGCTTTGCCTTCTGGATTGTGGGCTTCTCTGCTGGGGTCTTTGCTTGGAAGGACCTGTAAATGCAAGCCTCACATCCATGTACCTGCTTCTCTTGATGATGGCTGATGAGCAAGTAGTAGAATGTGCAAACTAGTTGTGTCTGAAATGGTGGAAAAGGAAACAGTCTCAGACCTATAAGGTAAACAGTAAGCTTGCTTGACCCTCAGGGCATGTTTCAGGGTTGTATATATGTAGAGTATATATGGAGAGTATTTGGAAGTTATTATTACTTAGTAGTAGTAAGATACTAAAAAGCCATTCAGGGAGGTTCATATGGGACAAGGAAATGTTGGTGTATTCATAGATCTTGGATCTGCAAGAGGGGAAGGAAAAGAGAAGAAAATTCTGCTCAGTAGAGAAAAGCAGGAAGAGTGGGGAAAAAAAGGTATCACTGGTCACTATCACTGCTGCAAAAGGGACCTTGTCAGGCTTGAGGGGTGGGCCTGTGTGAACCTCATGAAGTTCAACAGGCCAAGTGTGAGGTCCTGCACCTGGGCTGGGGCAATCCCAAGCACAAATACAGCCTCAGTGGAGAATGGATTGAGAGCAGCCCTGAGGAAGAAGACTTGGGGTGTTTGTGGACTAAAAGCTTAATATGACTTGGTGATGTGCACTTGCAGCCCAGAAAGCCAACCACATCCTGGGCTGCATTGAAAGCAGCTTGGCCTGCAGGTTGAAGGAGGTGATTCTGCCCCTCTGCTTTGCTCTGGTGAGACCCCATCTGGAATGCTTCATCCAGCTTTGGGGTCCCCAGCACAAGAAGGACGTAGACCTGTTGGAGCAAGTCCAGAGGAGAGCCTTCAAGTTGATCACAGGGATGAAACACTTATCCCGTAAAGACAGGCTGAGAAAGTTGGGGGTATTCAGGCTGAAGAAGGGAAGGCTTCGGGAAGACCTTAGATGTCTTTGGCTGGTCAATTTTGCATGTGGTGGCTCTCAGGCAATAGCACCTGATCTGTGGTTTGGACTTGGATCTGTGTGCTTAGGGAAGTTGCTGCTTAGCCCATGGTTCTAACCTTGCTGTTAACTTTGCCTCTAATGGGACAGTACATAATACATGAACACAAATACTAGGATGTGACTTCTAACTATGGTTGGTGCAGGTTGTACGCAGGTTTGGTCTGTTTATATGAAATTTGTGCAGTTTTCTAGAAATGTGTCATAGAATATCTAAGTTGGGAGGGACCCGTAAAGATCATCAAACCCAACTTGTTTTGGGGAGAAGAGATGACTTACATGGATAGGAACATTTGTTCAGAAACTGGAGGTTTTCAATTAGGAAAATAAAACCAACATCATCCTGTGCTTTCTAGTAATAATGTGTAGCATTTTAGGTTGTTTTTGTAATGCTTTGCTCCCTTTATGAGTTTCCAGAACTAGAAGAAGAAATAACTGTCCAAATATATTTTACAACTTTTAAAATATTGTTTTATGTTATCAGTAGTAGTAAGTTTGGTAATATGTGATTTGGGATGCCTTCAAAAATTACGTTTCTTTTAATGAAGAAAATTCTTCAGACTGGTAAAACAATATGTGGACTATGACTTTTCTCTCTCGTCAGCGTGTCTTACCTCATCAGGATGTGAAGGACAGGGTTTCTTTGCTGTTTGTTCTGGCCAATTTTATTCTTGAAATCTGTGAAATAGAAATGTGAATTTCTCCAGGCTGACTTTATATTTTAACATTAGTAGAATAGCTATCATAGTTTATTAGAAAAAACCCATAGCAAAAGCACTGTGCTAAAAGTCACAAATGAGAGATTAGTGACAGAAATGGGCTACTTGTGTGCAGATTCATACCCAGGGAGAGGTACAGTCATTAAAATAACCAACTGAAGTGTATGAAACAAAAATGTATTCTCTTGGGAGTGACCAGAGAAAGGCAGAGTGCAAGAGAAACCATGGAACGTCTTCAGAAATTTGTTTTTCATGCCCTTTGCTTTGACAGAAGCTAATGGGTTACATCAACTGCATATTTGTTTTAGGCTGAAATATTCTAGAAGAACAAAGCTGTTGTTTGGAGGGATAGTATGTTAACAGCCTGACCAAGAAGCACACCCTCTCACTGTTAGTCAGTCATAGTAAAGTCTTTTAAACAGGTTTTAAGACAAATACAATTTTCCATCTTTGGTTCTCCTACATGACTTTGTAGAGATTTTAGGACTGCAGTGTAACTGTAATACAGATACAGCTAATACGTGAGTTGTAAGAACAAGTGTGCAGATTTAAGTGCGCGAGAGAACATGAATTATAAAGACAACACAAAAAAAGTCTTAATTTTTCAAAAGAAAACACTCATGTACCTGATGACATGAATAGGTATGACATCCATCACAAACTCAGATGACTGTTGTTAGTTCAACATGGGATAGTGTTTTGTTGAATCTGAACAACAGGAAGCACTTAATTTTATAGGTACAGAATATGTAGAGGTGGAACAGAAAATTTTTGAAATTTTTTAGAATTGTTGTTTGCACTGAATTCCTAGAGGTGGGTAGATTTAGTATTTGATTTGTCAGGTCATTCCATTTCCTTCTTTTTTCAGGGTTGAGTCATTTACTATGCAGTTAAGATGAAGCTGAAGAAAAATAGTTCTATTAACACACAAAAATTACTAAACCAAGGATGAGCTCATGAACTTTATTTTCATTATTTAGGGTGGCAGATCAATCAGAAATGTATGTTGCAGGAGAACATACTACAAAAATTATATTGAAAAGAGGAAAATGGAGACAGTTTGTTGCTGGTGAAGACTTAGAGCATAAACAAACATATGTGTTTCAGTTATCATATTCTTCAGAAAGCTGTCATTTCCCAAAACATAGGGAATGGAGAATAGAGATCCTGGTTTTATTACCAAAGGTACTTTTTGATGGCTGTTTCCCATTAAGGGAAAGAGAACTAAGTTTATTCCTTATATCCAGGTAGAGCTAAGACTAGGTGCAATTAATTTTAAAAAATGCACTCTTTTATAATTATTGAGGAAAATAGAATAATATATGTTTCTGTTGAAAGATTAAAATTTTATTTGCTATCCAGAATCCTAATTCAATATATCAAAAAGTACATCAGCCTGTAAATGCCAACAACAAAAATATTTAGTTGTATGTATTTTGTTTTGAAACATCTCACTTAGCATCAGTCAGATACGTTTCTCCAATTAAGAAGCATAGCTCACTGAAAGAAAATAAACTGTATGTTTCTGTGCAGCTAGCTTATCACTAGTGATGCGCACAAGAGAAATGCATCACCTCATATTTTGTGTCTGCAGTTATGAAGAAGGTAGAAACTTCCCAGCAATATTTTGCTTTCACATAACAGGTCTCTCTTTTCTTTTCCTCTTGTTTGGAAGGTTTCTTATTTTATTAAATGCAGAACAAACTCAGTTCTTTTTGCTAGTGATAACACCTCAAAACCCATGGTACTTTGGCTATGTTCATCTTCTGAAGATTCAGGATGAAAGCCAGTTACTTTGTCTAGTTATTGATTTCAGCTGATTAAAGAAAAAAGGTTAAATTAAAATTACAACTTGCTGCATATAGTTTGCTGTGTGTTTTGCTGTGCATTTTTTCCTGCTCTTTGGGATGTCTTTTCTTACTAGATTTGTGAGGTCTTTTGAAAAGCTTTTTCCACAGTACATGAAGCTGCTGCTTATCTGTTTACTGTGAAAGGGACTTCTGTCAGATCAGACCTTGTTGGAATTCTCAGCTGTGGTCTCTTATGAAACTTAAGAGTTCTTGGCTTTCTTAGGAGCTGTGAAGCCAAAGAGTGTCTGATCCCACAGTAAGTCCGTTCCTTCAAACAGTGCTGAAAAGCAGAACTGAGAACAACACCTGATACTTGTCTTTTGAAGTGTCTTGCTGATTTGGCTTTGTTTTTTCTCATCATTGTCACTCATTGCAATTGTCTTCTAATGTGTTGCAGAACAGGAGCAAACGCCTGGAAAAGGTCCATGTTGTTCTTGGGAATAAACCCTGTGATTTGGATTCACTCATTTCTACCCTGGCCTATGCCTACTTTCTAGACAAGGTAATGGAAAAATTAGACTAAGTGGTCTTAAGTCACTTGGTCCAGGTTGTTGCAGGCATCTTATTCTGAAGTCAATTAAAACCTACTGTAAAAACATTTTTTCCTGAACAATGATTTTATTATTAGCAGAGGTGACTTTTTAAAATATAAATAATCTACATTTCTTTCCATACAAAAATTAATGAGTAGGTATTAGGTGGCTTATTGAATAGCAGCAAAAAATCACTCCTATACTTCATTCTTTATCCTTTCTCTCTTCTGGTTTTCCCAGTTATTTTGTAGGAGGCACAGAGACAGATGAAAAAACCCAAACAGAAATTCTAGGCTGTTTCTAATTGCTTCTCAGTTAAAATATCTCCCTAATAAAAAACAGGCCTTTTTTATGCAATTCTGATAAATGCATATCTGTGTTACAGGTCAGTCCTCCTGATGTTCTTTGCTTACCTGTGTTGAACATACCAAGAAGAGACTTCAGCTACTTCACTGAGACAAGATTTATATTGGAAGAGTTGAATATCCCAGAGTCAGTCCATATCTTCCGAGATGAAATCAATTTGCACCAACTGAATGATGAAGGGAAATTGTCTTTAACACTTGTAAACAGCAACATGCTGACAAGGTATTGCATTTTATGTACAATAGGATGGCTTATATGAGTTTGAACTGTTTTAAAAATTACATTTTTTCTGCATTAGTATTGATATTGCTATAATATTGATATTCTGCTATTAATATTGATATGCTAAGAAACTTTAGATGTATTTTGTCTCTCGTTATGTTCAGTAAATATGACAAGCTGAATAGTCATCTTTCCATCACTTCTCATGGACCCTTCATTTTNGTCTGCTTGTCTTGCCCAGAGTGAAGAATGCTTTTTACTTCCAACTATCTTTAGAACTTAATGTAAGACAAGTAATGTCCTGTTGTGATATGACCCCATCCTGTTCTGAGGGGTCTGTAGATTAAAAATAGGGGAAATCTGAAGAGACAAATATGTAAATCTCATAGCTACTGGCTCTTTAACTGCCATCAGCTCAGTGCATCAGTCACTTCTCACAATAAAAATTATCCTAAAAATTTGCTGTTTGTTACTGTTCATTCCTATGCTTCTTCCTTCTAAAGAATTATGATTAGCATTTTATTATTAAACTTACTTTGGCTATTTGCTATTGTAAACAGAAACACAAAGTGTCTAAATGCAGAAAAACCCCTTTTTGTAGGTTTTCAGAATATTCAATGTGGAAAATGCAAAATCTCCTTTATATAAAAATTCATATTTTTAGCACATGCAGAATTTTTTTTTCAAGTTACTAGTTCTTATAGAATTTGATGAACGAAATGTGAATGTTTAAGTCTTAGTACTCAGTGATGTATCAAGCATTAAAAGGACTGTGCGTTGTGACATTCTTTGGCTTTATAGCAGACTTCACGTGTAAAGAGCAATAGTCTTGTAGTCCAGAATTTAAAAATAAAAAATAAAAAAATCACATTTNTTTAACACTTGTAAACAGCAACATGCTGACAAGGTATTGCATTTTATGTACAATAGGATGGCTTATATGAGTTTGAACTGTTTTAAAAATTACATTTTTTCTGCATTAGTATTGATATTGCTATCATATTGATATTCTGCTATTAATATTGATATGCTAAGAAACTTTAGATGTATTTTGTCTCTCGTTATGTTCAGTAAATATGACAAGCTGAATAGTCATCTTTCCATCACTTCTCATGGACCCTTCATTTTTAAGAACCTTGTCTTTTCACACAGCCTAGATTAGATATTTTAATTTAGTTTAAATAGTCTGAAAGTTTCCTGTGACCATTAAATAAGTGAACAGTTTTTTTCCTGCTTCTTAGTTAGCTTCCTGTAAGACTCCTACATTGGTTTGGAGATGCTCAGACACTTGAATATGTGCTGTTAAGATGGCTGATGGATTATTGCAGTCCTTACCAACTATGGCATTTTCTAAAAGTGTCATCAGCACCAGAGGCTCATAGTTTCTCTGCAGAAGACCATAGTCCATATACCTGTCCTTAAGAGGGACTATTTACAAGTCCATAGTGAATCTTTTATAGAAAACCTTTTTAAAATCGTCTGCTTGTCTTGCCCAGAGTGAAGAATGCTTTTTACTTCCAACTATCTTTAGAACTTAATGTAAGACAAGTAATGTCCTGTTGTGATATGACCCCATCCTGTTCTGAGGGGTCTGTAGATTAAAAATAGGGGAAATCTGAAGAGACAAATATGTAAATCTCATAGCTACTGGCTCTTTAACTGCCATCAGCTCAGTGCATCAGTCACTTCTCACAATAAAAATTATCCTAAAAATTTGCTGTTTGTTACTGTTCATTCCTATGCTTCTTCCTTCTAAAGAATTATGATTAGCATTTTATTATTAAACTTACTTTGGCTATTTGCTATTGTAAACAGAAACACAAAGTGTCTAAATGCAGAAAAACCCCTTTTTGTAGGTTTTCAGAATATTCAATGTGGAAAATGCAAAATCTCCTTTATATAAAAATTCATATTTTTAGCACATGCAGAATTTTTTTTTCAAGTTACTAGTTCTTATAGAATTTGATGAACGAAATGTGAATGTTTAAGTCTTAGTACTCAGTGATGTATCAAGCATTAAAAGGACTGTGCGTTGTGACATTCTTTGGCTTTATAGCAGACTTCACGTGTAAAGAGCAATAGTCTTGTAGTCCAGAATTTAAAAATAAAAAATAAAAAAATCACATTTTTAACTAGATTATCTAAGAAGTTATAAAAATAAATATATGTTACCTCTGAATTTGCTTCATAGTGACGATAAAAGTTTGGAATCAGCTGTTGTCAAAGTCATCAATCCAGATAAGCAGTGTGACAGGAGCCTGGAGTTACAAGCGTGTTCTTCTTCTTTAGTCGTAAAAGAGATTCTTCAAAAGGCACCAGAGTTAATCACTCAGCAACTGGCTTATCTCCTCAGAGGTGAGAGATTACTCTTTATATTAAATACTGAAAGGTTTAATGGAGTGTTTCTGAATTTGCTCATGCAGAAAGAGTGTGATCCATTCTTTGGTTAACAATCCCTTTAAAGACCCCAGGAAGCTTCATAAAAGAAGCAGGGAGTAAAGAGTTTGTTAAAGAGTAACATTATATTGAATATTAAAAATGTGCATTTAAAAATAGGCATGAGAGGTCTTTGCTGTATCAGTAGACAAGAATATTAAATGGAGCTGTCGACTCACCAGCTGGGTAGCTGGAAAAGCTGTGCAGTTCGTTGATTCCAGGGGCATTGTGGACAACAATGTGGATTGGAATCTAATATTTACATGTTAAAGCATCTCTCTCCTGATGATGGTACTTTCTTATAGAATACTGTTTTAATGGTGTGATGCAAAACTTCTACGGTTTAAAAACATGGTTACCAAGTCTTCATTATGCTTTCTTTTTCTCTTGTATTGTATGCTCAGTAGAGTACAAAGAGTGGGCAGGCTTCAACCGTCAGAAGTATTTTCTGCTCTGTCTTCATAATTCTTCATTTTTATTCATTTTATTAGCTTATTTGCTGCATCAGAACTCTTCAGTTGGAAATAAAACTGGGATTGAAAAGAACTGTCACTGCTTTTAAGTTATTTATTGAATTTTAATAGTGTTTAATCAGTTTTGTAGGTTTTAGGTTTTAATTGATGTGCAACTGTTAAATACCCTCTTAAGAAATTAATGTAGGCATGTTTAATGATGATTATGAAAACTTGTCCACACTTAGATTTCAGAAACTATTGGAATTTTGGCTTGTCATTGTACTCATCACCGTGATAAATAGTGTAATGAGCATGCTATGAGAAATTACAAAAGTTAATTTCTTTTTTTTTTATATTCCATAGAATAGGCATTAACAGTAGCACAGCATTTAGCCTGCTCTTAGAGTATCTTTTGATACTAATAAACTTTAGTACACCTGCCATGAAGTATTTTTGTAATCTCAAAGTTTCTGTTGAGTAGTCCTCCAGGAATATAGGCAAAGGATCAAGCATAATAATTGATTTTGGAGGCAGAACCAAAAAGAAGGTTTTTGGGAAGTCTCAGGGTACTTGTTTGTTGGAGGAAAGAGTCAGCAGGAGGTGCTCTGAATCACATTCCAGAACATATTTAAGTACTGTATGTGGATGTAATTGTCCACATGCTTCGTGTCTCCAATTTGCATCCAAATTAAAATAAAGTGCTTTTATCAGTGTTTCTGTTCAAGACAGCACTTCAAGTTTTGAAGGAGATAGTAGCTATTTTTTGTGTTTGCTAGTGCATGTTTGTGGAACTTTATGGATACAGAGGTCCCTGCACACCTTCTTTTGCATGGTATGAGAAGTGACTGGCAAAGTCTAGAGAACAAAACATAGCTGCACTTGTGACTTGATGCTTTTCTGCTTCTCCCAGCAATGCAACTTGTATGTATAGAAGGTGAAGCAATACAGCAACTCCTTTTGTGTGTCTCTTACATTAGAAAAAGTTTTCTGTATTTTAAGAATCTTTGATGGCAAATTCAGAAAAGTGAGTGAAGTCCATTACTGGTTTTGATAAGATTCATTAAAAAAATAAATCATAGATATAAATGTATATAGATGGCAGATCAAACTACAAGCAATCTGAAGAAAAGAGATCAAATATAGCCTAAGAGGTCTAGCATTCTCTGTATGTATTATGGCCTTTTATCATAAGGCATAGCTTCTGAAATTCATCTTACCTGTAAGCATAGAAAATAAAGGGACATATCATGGTCTGGAAGGAGGGGTGGCTGTTTAATTCTCACTACTGACACTAGAGGTTCACAGTTCCCTCTCTCTAGGGGCACTTCACAGGCATAGAATCAGTGAAAAGGCCCTACTGTGCTTTTCACACTTCACTGTGCTATTTCCATTGTAAATCTGTGTATGGTTGGTATGTTTAAATTTCAGGTGAAGTTCAGAACAGAAGGCCAAAGTAGAAGTTGGAGTGCTAAGAATTAGGATTGATTTTGTTTTTGTAAAATAGCTGAGAGATGCTAACATCTGAGTCTCTGAGCTGGGAAGTCCTTTTGTTTTCTGGCTTTCCAGGGAGTCTTTTGCTAAAAGACTTGTAGGACAAGAGAAGTATCTCACATTTTAATAACTACTGCATAGTGATTGTGACAGCTTCATTTGTTGCCTCTTTTTCAGACTCTTTTTTCTCAAAGTCTGTTGGCAATTTTTAAGTTTTAATAACAAGAACAGATGTTTATAACTTGACACTTTTCAGCTTTGAACAAACGTCACCTGCTTGTCTATGTTAAAAAAAAAAAAAAAAGGTCAAAAAAAGATATTTTTCCTGCGAATTACTGATTTAGGCACTGCAGTATGTAAGGATTTTTTTTTGTTTGTTTTCATCTGAATGCTTTTGTGGTATCTTTGTCTCCCCATCAGACATGATATAAGTTAATTCTGCCTTGGGGCTTTGAATAGGGCCTGCTTAGAGAGTCAGTGTTGTACAGCCACACTTGCCTTATGTTAGAGCTTGTGCTGTCCCTGGACTTGTGCCAGAAGCAAACAATTATAGAACCTGCCAGAGTCTTGGGCCTGTATTATTTTATTTCCCCAGAGATGTTTACAAGGGGACTGTTGCCAAACTCAAGATCCATTAAACTGCTGAATCATTACATTCTCTTTTGCAGCCAGCTGGCAAGGATGTGATTCTGAGCACTCACTGTCAGGTATCTTGGGTCAGTGCACTCTCAAAAATGCCTCCTTATGTTTATTTGTATAAGGCCTTGAAGGATGCCACAAGGTGCAAACTGCAATATGTAAATAGAGACAGATTTACAGCAAGAGCATCAGCATCTTTTTTTAATGTGTATCTGCTTTTGCTAGTTATGAGCAGCATAGTTGAAGTATTTTAATGCCTTGTTGGGGCAGTCTGACTTTCATTAGAGAAGATTGGTTTGTTATTCTAGCCACCCAGAAAGATGTTAAGAAATGTCCTTTTAAGGACTTTAGGAATTATGCCAATATCTTTTTTTTTATCGTGTTGTACATTGATCAGATGATTCAAATATTTCCAGATTGATGCATCCTTAGTATATATGCCAGAAAGGAAGGATCATTTTGAACTGCACCGAGCACTGCACTTACTTGGACTGATATTTTTTTAAATGTATGGAAGCAATTTTCTTGGAGGCAGTGCTCCTACTCTCTTCCCCCCGGATTACATTTTATTCCAGTTTAATGGCTTTTTCTCTTAATTACAATAAAGATTGCTTGCTTGGATCTGTTTGCAGTTTGGGTTTGTGCAGTTTTTGGAGAAGTGGGGGGGTGTTTACATTCCATGAGGTACTTGGTTTTCCTCTTTTCCCTGTCCTGTATTTTTCCAGGTTATGGAACAAAACCTTGACAGGAGAAATGCCTGTATTTTCATTGTACTGTTTCTCTCAGCCATAAACTTATAATTCAGGAGATGCTTGTGCTGTTCTTAATGTTTTCCCAAAACGACTTCTGCCTTCATTAAATCATGTTTAATATTAATGCACAGCAATTGCTTTTGGCAAAACTAGTGCTTCACTTTCAAACCACTTTGCAAAAAGAATAAAGTGCACATTTTTTTAAGATCCTTAACCTGTTTTCTAGTGACCCCTTCTTTGGAAAAAAATACATGTAGGGTAGTGTGATGTACACAAGAAATAATATTGAATCTTGCATTGCCTATTATTTTTTTTTTTCTGTGGTGCTTGTCAGCAAACAGCAGCCTCCATTATGGTTTCAGAAGCCCTGGAGGAGTTGCACCAGTGCTAGTAAAATCTGCAGGAGATTTCTGAGACTTGTGCTGCTTTTACAGCAGGTACTTCTAAGAAAGACAACACATGACTAAACGGACTACTGACCTTTGGTCAACCAGAATTATCTTAAGTGAACTGTTTTTCTACACTACCTGGAATCTTAACCCTCACAGAAATGCTGAGGATGCCTTGGAGAAAAGAGATGTGCCTTTCTTTCCTGCTGTTGAGCATAGTATTAAAGAATGATCATAGTATTTTAGAATGAGTAAATGTTCATCTTAGAGCTTGCTAACACACTAGTAATTTGAGAAGGATCCTTTTCTTACTTTTATCCTAGTAGAAAAGTTAGCAGTCGCAAGTCTTATGTATTGCTGTGATAAGTGAGAAAAACAGTCTTTTAAAAACCTTTCTAAGATGTCTGCCTGTGGTGAGTGAAGCTAACATCATATTGACCTCCAAAATGGTGAGCTTCGTTAGATGCACAACTCACACCTCTTGTTCTACTGCATGTTCCTGTATTTGGCCAATTCTGTTAGGGATAACAAAAAGTCCTTCTATAAATATGTTAATAACAAAAGGAGGGGCAAGGCAAACCTCCATTCTCTGTTAGACTTGGAGGGAAATATAGTTAACAAAGATGAAGAGAAGGCTGAGGTACTTAACACCTACTTTGCCTCAGTTTTTACCAGTAAGACTGCTAAAGGTGGCCCGCAGGCTGACTGGCCTCTGGACCTGGTAAACAAAAATAGGAAGCCAAATAGCCCCCTTGTATTCCAGGAGGAAATGGTTAGGGACTTGCTGAGCCATCTGGATCCTCATAAGTCTATGGGACCAGATGGGATCCATCCCAGGGTAATGAGGGAGCTTGCGGAAGAGCTTGCCAAGCCACTCTCCATCATCTACCAACAGTCCTGGCTCACTGGGGTGGTCCCG
>VXBX01004228.1:100558-133588 GCA_013400415.1 Scytalopus superciliaris | reverse complement strand
TTAACAGTATAGGAGGAAAATGAATACATATGAGATGTTTGGATCCTAGTCCATCTAGTCTGATTGGGGATGTCTGTGTCCAGGTCTTTCCTTTTACACTCTTTGCTACAGCCTAAACACTTTGGTTTACAGTACCTATTATATATTATTGTACTGATTTGCTCATTGACCCAGTGTGATGCAATGAAATCATAGACTTGTTAGAAATCCCTGTGCACATTAGAATAATAAATAATTTCAATGCTGAAGTATAAGATTTTATTGTCCTTAGTTTACTGTGAGTACTTGGAAGTGAATGCTACCTTTGGGTATATTAATAAATGGGATCTGAGTCTCCAGGGAATGAAAGAGTGACTTTACACCCTGAACCATCAGGAATGTTTCACATTCAGGATGGAATACGTGTAGTAGTACCTGGTTGTCTGAAAAGACATTGCTCTCACTTATGTATTGTGTACCAGTCACAGTGGAGTTATTTGTTGGATTATGTTTCTCTTAAATTTGAAGTTTGAATGCATAATTTTAGTTGACTTAATAGGTGTTTCTTTGGTATGTTCACGGAATTAGAATCATAGAATGATTTGAGTTGAAAGAGATTGTAAACATCATCTAGTTCCAAATGCCCTGCCATGGGCAGGGACACCTTCTACTAGACCAGTTGCTGAAAGCCCCATCCAATTTGGTCTCAAAAACTTCCAGGGATGTGGCATCCACCACATGCAACCTGTTCCAGTATTTCTTCCTTATGTCCATTGTAGCAGTTAATTGACATGTCGATAGAAGGAAGGTTGGCATTGCAGATTTCTGTTTCAAAGTATGCCAGGTCTTGATCTAATACTTAGAGAGAGGAATAAACCCTGGCGTTGCAGCACTTGCTGCTGGCCGTGCTGCAGAGCTGTAGATGTACAGAAGCACACTGAGGCAGCACTGAGACCAGCAGTTAGCTCTAGCATAGGCACTCAAAAGGCACCAGTTCAGATTTGAGAAGTTTCATGTTAGGAGGATGTTTCTGTGTGAATTCAGTATCTAATTCAGTAAACTCATCAGTGGAAACAACCTCCAAGCAGGAAGGGCTTGGNGAAATCTGTGTGTTACTGGGAAGGCTAACTTTGGATAAAGTTATTGTTTGTTTTTGTTATATTTGTACATGTATGTATTGCAACTTTTCTGTAAATATATGTATATAGTTTTTTTTCCAGTTTCAGGTTTTTTTCTCTTCCCTCTTTTCACTGGGACCTTGTGCATCTTGGGGGGGTTTGGCATTTTGCCAAGGTCAAACCCACGACAGACAGCGATACAGTAAACATTCTTTTTTCTGTAGTACCTCTTTGATGTTTACAGGAGGCATTGATTTTTGTCTTTCAATCTTTCAGGAAGCATTCTCTTCAAATGCATGTCTTTGGAAGCTGACAGTATTACAGAGCAGCAGGAGAAAGTGCTGTCAATGCTAGAGGAAAAGTTTCCAGATCTTCCCCCACGAGAGAAAATTATCTCTGTTCTCCAGGAGACTCAGTTTAATGCACAAGGTAATGTGACATGCTTCCATTTTTCAGACCTCTTATAAATTTTCTTAAATAACTGTATCAGAATATTGTCTTATTGTGTGTGGTGAAAATAGTTGCACCATGCTGTCTTCATTGACAATTAAATACTATATTTAAATTGGATTGCTACATTCTGAATCATGAAATTGTGATTCCTGTTGAGGAACTACTAAACTCATAAATAATCTTGTGTTGCTCTTACAGATAAAGTTAACATTAATTAATGTGTCAGCCCATGTGCAGAAATTGTGCTGCAACTGCCTATATGGTGCAGAAGTGGATCCTTTCCAGATTTACCAGTGGCTGTGTATAGATTAATTGAATTTGACAACAGATTAAAGAAGCGGTGAAAAAATTGCAATGCTTTTCTTTTCTTCCGCTAGAAATATCAAATAGAAATATTCAGTGATCAAAAGTTGGAATGTTGGAACTCAAAATTTAGTAGCAGGCTTTTGCCCTGAAAGCCTGAAGAAAATTGTTGCAAGAACTCTTACATTTTTTTACAGGCATTTTCTGCCAAGTTGTTACTAAAGAGCACGTATTAAATTAGTGAGTTATTTCTTTGTTATGTCAGTTATGCACAGGGTCGACACAGACTCATGGTCATTTTTTACCATTCTCTATCTGCCCGTCTGCAGAAACTGGTCATCGGAATTCGGACCTGAGACAGGTGCCCTAAGCTGGTAGATAATGACAGAATTTTGAGCTGCTGCTTCTTTGACTTTTCTTTCAGTGAAGTTGCAAGCTAAATTAGTTTAGGCGTATAAACCTTCACACAGTTCCCTGAAGTTCCTCCAATCATGCAGTCATAGTTCAGAAGTCTAGGTTGGAGAGACACAGTGAAAGTGGCTTTTGTGGAGCTCTGTTCTAAGGTCTGCCAGTTGCTGGGGAAGATGCTTTAGTAACATTTGCCATGTGCTTGGCCCATGAAGTTTTCACTAATATCAGATGCAAAACTTTGACAAGTAGATATAATCAGTTTAGTCTTCATGGTATTGATTGCAAGAAATTTATATATGTCACATGAGGAGGGCACTGTCGTGCACTTTTTTTTTTGTCTCATAGCTGCTGTTTTCAGTGTATTACAAGGTATTTAACACTGCATATATTCATGTGACATTTGTATTATTAAGGTGCTGCTGAGTTTTTGAAGTCTTTTGAAGGATGTAACCTCTGCTGAATATTTCACCTTATCTACCTGTTATTAGGACATTTCAGCAAAAAAAATTTCTCAGTTTCATGCAGAAATAATGATTCATTTGCCTGAATTAGTGAATTCATTTGTTATTTGAGAAACAGGTTGTAGCCCATCAGAAAGTCTACAAATTATGTGCAAGTATTTTTAAAATGACAGATGCATAAATGTTTGTCACTAGACTGAATGCAGTAGCTGGACTCTGTACAAGAATAGTAATGAAAGGAGTAATTTCTTAGACTTAAGCTGGTATTTGTTTCCCTCAAACTCAGTCATGAAAACACATTTTGGATGTTATGCTGCTATGCTTTAAAAGTCAGTAGACATTTTAGATGCTGTCCTACTCTGGGGTAGGTGGTTTGTAGATTTCTTTATGTAGATGTTTTGCTATCATGTGTGTATTTTTGATTGTGTGATATAACTATGTTCCTCTGTATAACATGTATTCATTTTCAGAATCTTTACAGCATTTTAGACAGAAATGTCCAATTAGGGAAACATTGTCACCTGGATTTTCAGTACATTGTGCTTAAACGTATCATTGTGTCTGGTTGCAATGTGAAGCAATTCCAATTTTACACCATTGTTTCTGATGGTAATGTTTGTATGGTACATTAACATCTACTTAGTTCATTAATGATTTGATGTACTTAGGAAAAACCCACTGGTGTTTATCTATTTGTGAAGAAGGTTAGAAAGGTTGAATGACTCTGTGTATAGAGAATATCTTAAGTGCTTTGCTTCTGAATATTTTATAAGCACCATAATATTCCACAGGTGCTTTTCAATATATTGCTCATTCCAGAAGTATTTTATGTTAATGATTTCATATTAGACTATAGGAATGGTCTGTACATTTTTGATCAATTGGAGTTAGGCTCACTTGAAAAATGTGAATATTCACACAGCTTCATTGCAGAAGACTTACTTCTTCATCCTTGTTGTTAGTGCGTCCCCTCCCTTAAATCTCTTCCTTTAAAAAAAAAAATCCCTGTAGAAACATTAAGCATTGAAATATTAATATTGGTTTTCATTTTCTCATAGGATTGTCCTGAAATACAGAAGGTTCAGCATTAAGGTCTAAGCTGTGTTTCTGATTTATGTTGATGCATCTGTCAGCTGTATATATATATTGAAATTCCTGTCTCTTCTCAAACAGGTGTGAGTATTGAGGAGGTTATGCTGAAGGATCTCAAGGAGATTTCAGATGGAGAAATCAAAGTAGCAATTAGTACTGTGTACATGGCATTGGAGGTAAGAGGTAACTTAAACAACATAGTAGGTAAATAGTCCAATTGCATGTGGATATGGTTCTTTAACAAATATTTTGAACAAGTTTTTTTCTCAGTATTACATATGAGCAGAATTTTCAGTGATTTAATTAACTTTGATAGAAGCAGTAGCTGTTGGTTGTCTGACTTACTTTATTATCCATCTAATTATTTCCTCCCATTAGACTGGTACTATGGTGTGTTCAAACAATGGCGTAAGCAAATTGCAGCCTCTGGATGAACTGAAGTTTTGAGCTTTCTATCGTACTTCAGTAGGTAGTTACTAACGAGGACTTTGTCCTACCTGTCACTTACAATTTATAAAGCCGTTCTGACATGCTCTAGACTTTTTGAGAGGCACGGATATTCCTTCATGCCTTCTAAAAGCCTATCTTGAAACTGTGTAATGAAGTGTAATGAAGTCCATTGCCACACTGCCTGAATTAAATGTCTGTTGCTAGAAACAGAAGTACTTTAGTGGGGCAGAAGTTTGTAAAGTTTGATTTTTTTGAATCAAAACTATAGGTATGTCTTTATGAGTATCCCTGAGACAGCCTGAAAGTGGCTGCTTTGATTTTCTTTCTTGAACAGTCCCAAACACTGGGTAATTTCTTAGAGAAAACTCTTGTGTTTTGTATTGCTAGCTCAAGACAATTTGTGTTATGAATGTTAGTACCTATCTATCTAAAGTAGATATTAATGCTACTGGCAATTATTTAAAAGTGTTAATTTAAAAATTTTGATACTTAGGTCTCTGAACAATTATGACATGACACTAATTTCTGATGGAAGTTTGCATATTGATGCACTGATTAACAAGAAAACTAACTAGATTGAAGAAAATCTCAATAACAAAAACAGCTTCAGATAGTGTATATTGGCAGTTTTCAGTCTCTCCATTTGCCTGAGGGTTACCATACAAAAGTATTTGAAATGCAGAAGAAATTGTTGTCTTCTGCTTCTGTTTAAATCAAAACTTTTTTTACCTCAAACAGTACTAAACCAGAAAGTTTCTCTTGAATAGTTCTTACCCCTGAGATGAACTCAGTTTGTTAGAGCATGGTGCTAATAATGCCAAGGTTGTGGGTTCAATCCCTGTATGGGCCATTCACTTAAGAGTTGGACTTGATGATCCTTATGGATCCGTTCCAAATCAGAATATTTTGCGATTCTTTTGTATATCCTTTTAGATTTCTTACAACATGTCTCTTGTGATTAAAATAAGGTGCTTCAGTGGTTGAAGAAGTTTGTGGTGCAATCCAGCTAATAATTACCCATATATTTCTGCTTGCATACTAAAATAGACAAATTAAGTTGGGTAGCAAAGCTTCAAGAAACGAAGCAGAATATATTACTTTCTTGGTTAGTTTCTCAGTGTTAAGCAGTCTTTACCACCAAACCTGTGCTGCTTTATGAACCATTCAATCCTGAAAATTACACTGAGGTTGGGAGGAAAAGGGATGGGGAAAGAGTATGGTAAGTAAAATACCCAAAAGAGAAAGTGGGATTTTAAAAACCTCTTAATAAAATCTTCCTCTTCTTTTCTTTTAAATCTTTCTCTTTTACTGTCAGTTTCAATGAATGGTGGACAGAACCAGTAAATAGGAACTAGCTTTAGCATTGTATTTTCTTTTTATTTATTTTCCTTTGATGCCAGAAAAGCTGCAAAAAATAATTCTCTAAGACTCTTTTTGAGTACTGGAAAGCAAAGAGCACTCTTTATGTCATATTACAGCACCCGGATGCTGCCATCTAATTACAGATTCAGACATTACCTCATCTATTCCACCTAGTTCCAAAACGATTCCACCCACAGTTCTGTGTTGCCATGTCTCTCACATGCCTCTCAAATTTGAGTTGGAGGTCCCGTAATGACCCCTAGTGCATGTCTCCTTCCTCTTCCTTGGCTTGTTCTTTTCTTGACCCCTGGTTTTTGGCACAACTTCATGTCTTCTGGAATGGTTTCAAGGTCTATGTCCAACTTTGACTGGTTTTGCTAGGTCTGTGTCTCTTTATCAGTCTAGTTTCACAAATGGAGGAACATTCTATCTCATTAAAATTCCTGCCTGTTGAAACTCTTAAGAATGACAAACTACAATTTAGCTACCCTGAGAAACTATACAGTCACTAGTAACTTACATAGGTTTTATGGCTGCACCTTTTATTTCATAGACTATGCAGAATGCAGACCTTGGCTCCACGGATCAGAGCTCCAGCTAGAAGTGGCTGCCCTCATATTGCTACTCAATGTGCTCCCATTAATTGCAATTCAGAACTTGTCTTCTTGTTGGCAGAAACTCACAATTTGAATTCAACAACAGTAGGTTTTCATAGTCCTCAAAGCAGGAATATTTTAAAACTTTTCAGTGACAATGTAGCATTTGATGGTGAGATACCTTGGTCAAGGAGTGTCAAGATCTGGTGGCCAAGCAGTACATATTTCGTAATTGTTTTTCTTAGGATGTATTTAGTGACCATTGTGAAAGAAAAAAGATTCAATGGCAGGTAAGAACAAATTGATCAGTGTTTTACTGATGTTAGGGTTGGTTTTTAGTCCCAATATGTTAAGTACTTTCATTACTTGTACTTTTTATGGGATTTTTTTCAGGCACTTACAGATACCTTCCTCTAGTTTTTGCTGTCTGTTCTGCTGTGAATAGTTTGCATCACAAAGGGCTAACGTTTCAGGGATGTAACTGCTTTTTTTTTTTCTAGTTACAATGTTTGCAAAGTTATGCTTTGTATTAAAAGGACTCTTAATTTCAAACTTGGGATGGAAATCAGTTTTACATTTGCTGCATTTACTGCTCTTTGTTCAAATGTGTTCTGAACTCACTGATTTACTTGTGCTTGATGAGCAAAAAATCCTTTTTACTTACTCTTATTAGAGCCAGGGATCATGTGTAGTTACTTCACCCAGTATCAGAAGCACATACATGTAAGGGAATTGGTAACAAACCTGTCCAGATATGTCTGTCTATTCATTTTAGAATTCTGTTATGAGCTCAGAATACACAAACTTTAATGACTTCAGGATTTTCTCAGCAATAATAACGGTAATTTGTTATTCATCCTCAAG
The DNA here is from genome assembly GCA_013400415.1 of Scytalopus superciliaris. Lineage (NCBI taxonomy): Eukaryota > Metazoa > Chordata > Aves > Passeriformes > Rhinocryptidae > Scytalopus > Scytalopus superciliaris. Next base: position 126,499 of record VXBX01004228.1, on the reverse strand, counting down.
TTGCTCCATGGACATTCCCTGATTAAATATTAAAGGAACATGAAGAACAGGCTTGGCAACAGGTGTTGAATCTCTAATGTGTTTGCTTCTTCAGAAGTATCACAAGGTCACTTTTTAGAAATAATCAACAAATATGCAAAAATATCTTCCATTACGGTGCTTTCTATAGGGAACACATTGGATGTGTTTAGGTTTCTGTAAGAGTCTGTATGCAGCTTTGCATTTCTTGAGACCTTAGATTGTGGTTTTCTTGGATCTATGTGGCATAAAAGCTGTAAGTTGAAATCAGACCTGCGTCTCCAGTGACTGCCTGTCAGAGTATATGCTGCTTGGATTTCACATTCATAGCCACTTTCTTTGAAGAGGAGGGGAAAAAAAAAAGATGACACTGCCCAGGTGTCTTTTGTTGCTTTTACAAGAAAGTTTCCCCAAGTCATAATAATGCTTACTCAGAGGATGTTGTAGCAAAATTCAGTGCATGTGTTACAGTTAATTTCTGTTACCTTATGTTATACTCTGGGAGTATATTTTGCTTCTTCTCTGCTGGAATTCTGTTGGAAATAAGAAATATCTTCTCAATGTGACTTTCTGTAAAAAGTATTTTTTTTCCTTAAAAGGGAATACTTCCTTTGTAAACTGCACTCCGTTCTCTGCTTTCTTAAGTGTAGTGCATCAGGAGAACAATCCAGGTTTCATGAGTGTTCAGTTTAGTTGAAATGGCTCATGATATCATAGACTAATAATGTGTTTGTTGGACTAAGTCTTTTATATTTTGGTTCACGAAAATTTCTTCTAACTATTCACAGAACTTGCAGTAACTTAGGAATATAGAAAATCAAGTTACTCCACAAAGAATCAGGTCAGTCAGTTGTAAACAAGATCTATTATTGTCTGCTTTTAACTGTTACAGACAAGGGAAAATGTGTGCTCTGAGGGCTAAGCTGTTGAGGTTCTTGTTCAAGTTTCTGGACATGGCTTCATAAAGACAGTTTCCAGGTTGTAGAAGTTGTGGCACCTCTATGGGGGTACCAACCAACTACTTTAGAGAATATGTCAATGGAGACTGCTGCCACCAGTGTTGTTTCCTTAAGAAAGTGACCTGAAGATTCATCCTGCCAAGTAAGCTTGACTGTCCTTAGGTAGCATAGCCTCCAGTAGTCCAAGTGAGTTGAGGATGGTACCAATGGAAAATTCTGTCTCTTGTATCAAGAGCCCTCTTTGTGGCTTTGTGCTTCAGAGGACCCCACAGTGGCTGTTGCAGCAAAAGTAACTTAGGAAATATAGAAATGTTTGGGTGCACAGTGGATCTGCTTCCTTTGAAAAAGTAGTCTGATCTCGGAGAGGTGGTTTAATTTTTGTAGTATTAGTAAGACGTGCCACTATGTTACTAATTTGGACAATTTTATTTCTATATTTTGAGAAGTGATGCTTTTAATACTTCACGAACCTCTGTCTTAGGTGAAGCATGCCAAACAAGTGCTAGGTAGAGTATTGTACCCAAAAAGTGAGATTGCAACATGCTTCTTTGAAGGTTTGAATGTCTGTTGTCTGTCTGTAATGATTATGTATATGTATATTATGTATTTGGGAACTTTTTCTTGCAGCATAAATGTAAACATATTTTAAATAGCATCTGATTGGTCCATGAGTTTGTTTTGAATGCTAAAAACAAAACAAGAAGCAAACCTCAAGTAAACATGTTAACATTTGATCTTCCAGTAATGGAACTGGAAACAAAATTTTCAGCAACTTACAACAGCAATGCGGTTCAGAAGTATTTTTCTGATGCCTGTTGTGAGAAGTTAGGGTATGTAAAATAAATGATGTATGGAGCTGTAGGAATGCGACTTTTACAGACTACCTTATGTCTAAGGAACATTAAACATAGGATTCTCGTTTAGCAAATAAATAACCATTCATTTCAATGGCTGCATAGTCTGGACTTTTGTGCATATTTTTGCAAAGATGAGAAGAGGCCATTAGGAATTTAATATAAAATAAAGCGCCAAGGGGTCTTCTTGTAGTCCTAGTCTTTCTGCCACATGGTGTGTCACTAATGTGCATAAATGGGCTTAAATGAATTTGTTATCTGTATTACATTTGCAGTATGTATATATTTATATATTATTTTTTAATTGTGTTTAAAAATAAAACATTAAATACATCATTTCTGAGAGTTGAAAACATACCATTTGTAAATAAATCAACCTTAATTAAGGTCTCAAAATGTCAGTATGTGAGATCTGCCTTAGGAAAACTTATATATATTACACAAAGCTTGAACATACTTTCATTTACTTTTTTAGAAGTATTAGGAGGGTAAAGTCATCACTTCATATGACTGAGTAATGCAACCAAATGTGCATTAATGTAAATACCATACTCATGTTTAAACATCAGACTGCTGTCTCCTGGGGGACAACAGCTGTTCAGTTGATGCCTCAGGTGAGCTGAAGTACCCCAGTTACAATGAGTACAATCCAAGGTGTGGAGAGATTAGACAGAGCAGCTGAATTCTCAGTTGAAGTCAGTTACTTGTCTCTAAAGATAGGAAGGGAGTCTGGTGCGGAGAACCTTTTAAGTGGTTCAGTGGTTGCCTTTGCAACCAACTGGGGAATAAGCCAGGACAACCAGAGCAGCAACCAGAGCAGTTCCTCAGTTGCTTCTCAAGATAAGAATGAGAAGACCAGCCACCTTAAGTGTATATATACCAAGGTACACAGCATGGAGAACAAATACTAGGAACTGGAGCTCTAGACCCAGTCAGAAAGTTGTGGTATCATAGGAAAACCTGAAACATGATAGGACAAATCATATGATTGGAAGATTGTGATGGATGGCTATAGGCTGTTTCATAAAGACAGGAAAGTAGAGGAGGAGGAGTTGCACTTTGTCAAGGAGAATCTTAAATGTATAGAAGTCAATACAGCAACTATGGAAACCCTATCAAATGCTTCTGGGTCAAGATTAGAGGGGTCATCTCCAAGAGGGATCGTAGATTAGGCATCTGCTACCAACCTCAAGCCAAGATTATAAGGGCAAAGAAGCAGTATTTGGGTCACATAAGCAAGTTTTAGATTACAGATCCTGGTTCTTATGGGTTATTTCAACTACCTAGACATTTGTTGGTAGCAGCTTACATCATCCATTGAGTTTCTCATACAAATGCTAGATGTGCCAACCAGGAATGAGGCATTGCTGGACTTGCTACTCATAAACCAAGGAAACCTGCTTTGCAATGTCTCAATTAGTGATGCCTTTGCCTGCAGTGATCCCAGTATTGTGGAGTTTGGGGTCTGGCTGTGCATATACTGAAGGTTAGTACTGATGCCTTAAAGACTGAGGTGAAAAAAACTCCAGGCAAATTTAGTAGGAGATAAGATAAGGAGAGCAGAAGCTTTAATGAACNACACTAAAACTACATTAACTTCTACAATCTATAAAATTAAAACATCAAAAATCAAAAAGCCCTGAGGCATCAGTACTAAGGCACAGTTTTTAGATTTTAGAAGAGCAGACTTCAGTTTGCTCAGAGCTCAGCTGGGGGGGAAGCTTCCATGGAGGGTAAAGGACCGGGTGAGTGCTGGGAGTTCCTCAAGACCACTCCCCTGGAAGCACTAATACAGTTTATCCTTTCTAAAGGGAAAAGAAGTCAGTGGAGCAAGAGACCCTCTTGGTTTAACTGGTTTGGGAGCCAAAGCCCTGCCCTCACTATCTGCTGGTAGAGCCAGCTAACAAAGGATGCCTGATTGCTCTGCATTCCGATTTGATGGCTGGGAAGTATTTGGGGGAGGTGGGGCGGGGGTCGGAGAGATATTTTTTTCTGGGATTTTTGGCACACTGCTCTGTTCCGGCTGCAATGTATGTGCCAGCCACCATTTGCTGGGCTGGTGGAAGCCCTTGGAGGGAGCTCAGTTGGCTCACCGCCCTCAACTCCACGCACCCCTCGTGCCGTTCTTCAGAGAGAGAGAGCAATCGCCACTGCCTGGATTTGCTACAGACTCCCCGAGGGCCGACACCATTTGCAGAGGAGTTGCTAATCCTCCACCCCACTAACACTTTTTGGACAGTGGGTGAGTCTCTACACTGCCCACGGGAAAGGTCTCAGCCCGTCCACCGTGACTGGCATTTTCCCATGTGAGTTTTTTTTCAAAAGTACCTCTCCCGGCCCCTGTCTTTGCCTCCCCCGGAGCACAGGAGTGACTCTGGCGGCCGCTGCCTCCCGAGGCGCGGCATCACCTGCCGCTACCAGAACTGCACTGAGGGGAAGAGACAGGACTTGATCTGTTTGAAAGTTTTATTGTGTTCTGTGTTTGCTTATAAATATCCTTTTCTATACATTTTCTGATTAAAGTTTCTTAATTTCAAGGGCTGTGGTGGTTTTTGGGAAGAAGCTCCTTCCTAGTCCAGATAGACATGTTAGTTTTCATTTAAACTGAGACACAAGTTCAGTATGAGTGAGCAGTGTGCTGCTGTAGCAAAGAAACCCAGCAAAATCCTGGGCTGCATCAATAAAAGTATTACCAGCAGAGGTAAAGAAGTCATTATTCCCCTCTTGTCAGAATTTTTCAGGCTACACCTGGAATAATATTACCAGTTTTGATCCTCACTATACAAAAAATATATGGACAGGGCTGGAGAGGGAGCAGTTCTACAAAGATGATCAGAGGACTGAGAAGCCTGATATATGAGAAAAGAAGTCTTAGGGGAGACCATATTACCGTATTCTGGTATTTAGAGGGTGGCGACAAAGAAGATGGAGACTGTTTTTACAAGAAGTCACATGGAGAAGATGAACAATTATGAGTACAAGTTATTTCTGTGGAGATTCTGATTAGACACTAGAGGAAAATTTTTCACAGTGAGAACAGTCAGCCATTGGAATAATCTACAGAGAGGTGATTGCACACTTCTAACATTCATCTGGACAGGGTGCAGGGCCATCTTGTTTAGTCTGCTTGTGTCAAAAATGTTTTGAACAGATGATCCTTGACATCTCTTCCAACCTGGTGTTCTATGATTCAATGAAGTGTTTCCTAATGAATTATGTGAAATCAATTGGCAGCAAAAATTATACTGATTATCAGGATTGCTCATAGTTTTAAAATCAAGACCAAATTAATTTCAGAGGATGAAGTAAGGGTGATGTGAATTAAAGTTCCCCAATTTCAATGATGTGTTTCTGCATGAAGTCATGTGGAATGTCAGGCAAGGTGTTCATTATTATCCCTTGCGATGTGAGAAAAATGTAAACTTATAAAACTGACCCAGACCATTATACTTATCAACCTGTCCAACTCAGTCTGTGCTGATTTATTCAACTGTCATTTTTGCAAAGTGTATTGGATTATTTTGTTCTGTAGTGCTGTCATAACTCATAATAAGCCAGTAGCATCAGAGATTTTTGTATTTGCAGTGTCACTTTAAAAATGCACAATGTATATAGTGGTATCAGGTCTTCAGTGGTATGTATGTAGGATTTCAGTTTATTTTGGTATCTGAAGAAATTGAATAAATGTCAGCCATTAAATTTGCATGATGTCTGGTCTAAATTTGGCCCCTGGTATTGTTGATGATTTTGCCTTTAATGGTTTTGTTTAATCTTGGTTCAAAAGTTAATAAACAAAATAACTGTGAGAATTATTAAAGAAATAAACAGAAACATTAATCTACCAACGTTACAGTAAAAATGTGCTTGTGTTTACAAGTACATTGTTCAAAAAGATAAACTGTATTTTCTTTTGTATCATTTATGAAATGTGTTTAAATAAATTAAGATAGTGTCTTTATGAAATACAGCTGTAAAATATGCACTATCTCTCAGCTAAATAAAATGCCATAATCTACAGTATCATTATTGGACTGCATTTCTGACTTCTACAAAGCTGACTAATTTATCATTTGTATACTCTTCTAGTTCTTGTCAGTGGCACTCAGCTTAGCTGCTTATGGGGCATAGACATTGACAGCGGGAGGTGCTGTTTTGAGAAACATTCAGCATAAAGAGTTGTTTCTATGAAATATAATACACTTTAAAAAAATTTTAGTGTAAAACCTAACATGAATCTTTAATATTTTAAGATTTGGCTGTAATGCATGACAGTGCAAGAACTAATAATAGTTAGGGATGACAATATGAATATTACAGAAATTTTATTTTTCTGCTACTTAGTTTTTGGTTTTTTTCTTTGCTATTATGTGGGAAAGAAATTAATTAGAACATTGAACTGTTGATCCAATATTAGAATATAATTCTAGCTGTAAGGAAAAGGATGCATTTTGAGTTTGCTAGTGGTAGTGTTGCATTACTACAGAACTCAGCAATTCTGTTCACAGGAAATGAAGAGAGATACAGGGCATTTCTAAGCAAATGCTTGCTGTGGTAACTACTTCTGTGTTTTTAATTTAGAAATTTAAAAATCCTTTCAAATCATGCAATATTTATTTAGAATAGCAATATTTTGATGCAGAAAAAGAACAACAAAATATGTCTGCTGTGTCTTGAAATACTCATTTTGTCCCATTTGTTTGGCAAAGCACCTTCTGAACTGGAATTGCAACAATGTTTAACACTTGTAAATATTACATAATCTGTGTTTTTATTATGCACCATTGAATTTTATACCTTCTGCTACATATCAGAAGCCTAGTCCTGAAATTATTGGATATTTTAAGATGTAGAAACATTTTGGAATTTAGAATTAGGCAGATCAACTGCTCTGTAAGATTTTTCAGCATCTGTGTCCTCTGGTTAGATGATGACAGGGATGATCCTTCTTTTGACTCTGTGTCTGGATACACTTTCAGGCTTACTTAAAGTAAAATGTTTTGTCTGACTGTAAACATCAGGGTTTATTTAATTTTAGATACATTTTAGTATATTTTATTTATAGTACGGGGTTTAAAAAACACACAATTATTTTAGCCCTTATTTGAGTTCTCACATTCAGAGTAGCTAATAACACTAGCTGTAATTCTACCAAAGAATGTAATTTTCCTTTCTCTCTTTCTAAGAGAGAGATAACGTTTTCTCAGAAAGATCACCACTTCTCTGTTCATAATTACTCGCAGCATCTGTATCTCTCTAATACAGTGTATGTTTTACCATAAAGCTGCTGGGTGAACGTTACTTGCCGAAAAATAAAATTTCTTCAACTTCATAGCTAAATTGCTTGTGTGAATTTTATTTTTGTATTTAGATGAATACAGGTTAAGTCTAACCTTCAAGCTCTTTGACCCTAGAAAGACTGTAATTCAGAACTCCTGTGTATATTGCAAGTACTTCACATCTTACTTCTTGACATTTTTTTCTGTATAGACTTGATAAATAAAGTATGGAATGAAAATTCCTTTGAGGTATTTCTGCATTGCTTTGGAGATGAAGACTTACATTATTTTTTCCATACAAAACCCTATGTATGAATTGAGTCCTGAAATTACTGCATTTCCAAAATGATTACAGCATCTTAACTAAAGTTGCTAAGTACAGACTGAATTAATGAGTTGTGATAAAAAGAGTAGGAAGTGTTCCAGCTTTATAGCATTTCATGTTTTCCTATTTGCTGTTTGATTTTTTTTCTTGGGGGGGCGAGTGGGGGTGGTGGTGTTTGTTTATTATTATTACTTTATCTGAAGACTAAATCTCAGTAATTTGAGTTTCATGACTTTCTCCATATTTGTGATCTGTGGCTAATAACAAAATCATCCACTGACTGAAAACTTAACTATGGAGAAGCTTTTGTTTCTCATAGCATAATTCCTGTGATTTTATACAAAGCCACAGAGTTTTCATTACTGCTTAGGTTTAAACAAAAAGGTAGAACAGGGTACTTTCTTCAGCTATGATCATGTAGCTCTCAGTGTGTCAGAATTTTTTACGCCTGTTGGATATCTGTCTTCCAGGATTCTTACAGTCCCCTTTCCTTCTGAACAGAGTATAATAACAAAACATGGACACAGATAAGGGAAAAGTTACTGAGGCTACTAAGTTTATGCCGGAGGAAAACTGTGGCATCTGCTTGTTTTATGTTCCCCAAATAAGAAAAACCATAGTTTTTGCATTGCAGCAATGTGGAATTGAGGCACTGGTTATCATCAGTTCTGTAAGAAAGAATTAAAAAATAATTAAGAAAGAATTAATAAAGAACTTGTTGCTTGGTTCTGTGGCTCAGGTCAAACAGGATTATAGAGTTAGTGGTAAAATGAAAGAGAGAACCTGGCTGAATTATCTGTCTTAGTTGCCAGGTGATTTTTCTTCTTCCTTTGCATGAAAAATGAAACCCATAAAAGAAAATATCTCCTTCCTTGGATTCTTCCTTTGCCAGCAAAATGTATCATTTGGTATTTCTTTGTTACTGATTCTGGCACTTCCCACGGCAGGACCGAGCTCACTACTAGATACATTGTGACCTGACCACATTTCATAATTCCTCTTGCCTCTGCTGTTGCCTTTTTCTTAGTCACATTTTCAAAGAATTTTTATAAAACTGTCACCCTCCTTTCTGAGGTGGAAAAAAATAAATTGTAGACTTAGAGAAAAAGGTAGGTAACAGTAAACAAGGTCCACAGGGAATCGTCTTCAGTCCAATCTTCTTTATTTTCCCCACTGAAAGATTGCCAGAGAGATACAGTCAGCAGTCTGTGCCTGGATTCTACACCCAGAATTTGATTAATTTATGTTTTAGATTTCATGGATGCCAGACATCTGTGTGTGCTTGTTTTGTTCTCGGAGTATTTGTCACAGACTAGAAAAGGAAAAGGTTGAACTAGATTCATTTTGTACTCCAAATGGGAACTGCTCAGTCAGCTCCTTGGTTGGTAGAACACTATGGACTTACACTAACTGTGGATTATTTCATCAGAAGAGAGATTTGATGATGTGTTTGAACAAATAGCAAGTGTACAACCAAGAACTCCTGTAACTGTGTTTTAAAACCAACAGTCTTAACTGAGCACTCATTTAAGTGTCATTTTTTGGACAGATTTCATCACATACTGAGTCATACTCTGAAAATGTTTTGGTTTAAAAAGTTTGTCATATCATCTTCTCTGTATAAAAAACCTTAGCTGGGTTGCTTCTCAGCATTCACTATAAAACAAGACTTTCTAAATAAAGGGGCTAGACATAATTCAGAAATAAAAAAGTGATTTTCCTTTCACATCTCTCAGTTGAGTATTTGCCATATGGGTTGCTCAGCATCACACTCTCAGCAGGTCTAAATTATGGTAAACACACAGTGAGTGAACAGAAAAAAAAAGGATGATGAAAATATTAATATTCTCCCTTCACTCCAATGTTTTTAAAATCAAACTGAACTTATTCAGGTTTAGTCCATATAGATGTGGCATTTAGTTGAGTATGTATTTGCCACTCTCCTGGGAGCTTGAGGAGACTGAAATGCTGCACTTTTCTTGCCACAAGACTGATTTGCTGGAGCTTGCATGGCAGTGTGTAAATTGTACCTTCCTTGTGCTAGTGTGTCATGCTGCCTGCTGCCCCAGGACTATGCTTTCTCCATGAAGGGCAGTTGGTGAAAGCATTACTTCTCTTGCTGTGGTGTGGCGTGCTTTAGCTTTTCCCTGAGCCTGCACAAGACCACCAAGTGAATAAATGTGTTCATCTTCTGGACCACTGCTAGGATTTGGATGAGGCACAGAAAGAGGTATAAAACAAATAATGGTATGGATTTTTCTCATGATTCACAATGGAAATCCACAGCATAAATATTTTGAAAATCTCCCATCTTCCACAGGTTCTTGGGGCTTACTCTTACTGTTGCTTTCTTTCTCTCTGTGTGTTTCCTTCTTTCTCTAGGGACTTTTCTCCTGTAACTGTCCTTCAAGGACTTTTTAGAACTTGAACAGCCCCACTTCTTGTATGTATCAGCAACCCAAATGAGCGCTCTTTAGACAGTGCTTCCAGCTCAGAGAATGAATCTTTTTCACAGAGGGATCTGCATTGCTATATTAAAAAATACCCTAAAATACCTGTTTTACAATTAGAAGCAGGCATATCTGATCAAAAGAAACTCCATGACATAAACAGGTGCATTGTTCTGAAGAAGAGAAATTGCTACAATTATGCAATTGATACTGTAATTGCAGTATGAAATGGCTGCAAAAGAAAATGGTTTTAAAAAGCAGTGGTTTGCATCCTGCCCTCTCTGCATTATGGTAATACAGTGGACCTTGGTAATGCATATACTTTCCTTTCTGTCTGGGTACATTCTGTATCCAGCAAGAAGCTTCCACATTCCCGTTCCAGATCTGCATTCTGCCAAGAAGGATTTTGCGGTTCTGGTGAATGAGAGTCTGGACATAAGCTGGCAATGTATGCTCACAGCCCACAAAGTTAAACATGTCCTGGGCTGCATCAAAAGCAGTGTGGCCAGGAGGTCAAGGCAGTTGTTTTTCCCCCTCTGTTTCACTTACCCTCTACCCAGTCTCTCAGATGAGACCCCACCTGAAATACTGTGTCAAGCTGTGGGGTTCCCAGCACAGGAAGGATGTTGACCTGGTGGAGTGAGTCCAGGGGAGCGGCACAAAGATCATTGGAGAGATGGAGCACATCTCCTGTGACGAAAGGCTGAGAGATTTGGGGTTGTTCAGCCTGGAAAAGAGAAAGATGACCTGATTGAAGCCTTCCAGTATCTGAAGGAAGCCTGTAAGAATGATGGAAGAGACTGTTTACTAGGGTGCATAGTGACAGGACAAGGGGGAATAGATTCAAACTGAGAGAGAGTAGATTTAGATAAAATATTAGGGAGACAATCTTAACTGTGAGAGTGAGACTCTGGAACAGGTTGCCCAGAGAAGTTGTGCATGCTCTGTGCCTAGAATTTGTCAAGACCAGGCTGGATGGAGCTCTGAGCAACCTGGTCTAGTGGGAGGTGTCCCTGCCCTTTGCAGGGGGGTTGGAACTAGATGATCTTTAAAGTCCCTTCCAATCAAGGCCATTCTGTGATTCTGTGATGGTTCAGAACTGTTCATGATTTGGATTTAGAAGAAAATGCAATAGTCCTGCATTGAACAATCATGATAGAGTTTCATTCAGGCAGTGTTTTTCCTAAGTCTTTAAGAGGAAACACTCAATTTACAACACATGCAGGTATTTAATTCAAATAAATACGAAAGCCTTTCATTGGATCCTGTGAAATGTTTGTCTCAGCGTGGTCACCACAGGCTGCCAGTTTGATCCACAGGTTGCATATTTAGCTTGTATATTAGTATTTGCAGTTATTATGTTTGATTTTCCATTGTTCAGTCTTTTGAACAGGGATTAATTGAAATGGCCAGGTTTGTCTGTCTCCTTGTTATTGGGTATTTTATACTCCTCTAGTGTGCTGCTTCTTGTTGGTCTTCTCCACGAATTAATCTGTAAATACTTGTAGATGAATAAATAGAAAATATTGGTTGTTTTGTCATCTGGTACAAATTCTTCTTTCATGTATATCATTAGCTTAATTGTTTACAGTGTTTCAGTCAGTTACACTTACACAGATCCTCTGAGGTAATGGAGTCATGTTTTGTAGTATAAAACAATATTTACTCAGAAGTCAAACCTCAGTCTCACTGACTGTGGACTAGCAGTGTAACAGTAAAAATCAAAGTAGGATTTTCAAGATGCCCAGGTGGACAGAACCATGCAAGTGGTTGTTTTACTAATTGCTATTTATGCATTTCAATTTCTACAAGTGACAGCGAGCTGAAGTCTGTTGCCACTAGTGATTAGTTAGCACTCTGTGGTTTTTATTCTTTAGCCATTTTAGAAAAATACTAATTTATAGTATCTTCTGTCAACTGGAAGTGTTTGGGAGATTAAAGCAAATTAAGTAAAGAGTGATCCTTTGTGTACTTTACACTCAGTAATCATGAACTCACATTCTGAACACATTTAAAGCAACATTGAATTTGGCTATATTTTTGATCCATATTAAAGACTCAAAAAACAAGCATATTTTCAAATGGCCTTCTTCACCATCAGTGATGTACTGTGCTTGATGTCACTATTCTTCACAAAATGTGATAATAATATTACCTGTTAACATAAAAACAAAGTTTGGCTCTGCAGAAGCAGCTGGAAACGAATAATCACAATATGCTTAAATCTCTTAGGAACACAGGTTTGGCATATACTGCTAAAAGTTCCTCATATTTAGAAATTCTTGTAAGTGAAATACATATTTTGTGTCTCAGCTGGTGTGCTTAAGGGAATATTCATTTCTCAGTGGTAACATGGAATTTGACTTTTAAAATGTTTTTTATATATTTAATGGATTGAAACACTTCGAAGAAAAAACTGCACACATTTCTTGTCCTAATCTAATTCAAAGGGGTTTTATGGTTCTGATTCCAGCCTTTTCTCATGTTTTATTAATAGGTAAATCAGAAGGTTATGTCTTGTCCAAGCTAGCAGGGAGCAGATACAGTCCTCTCCTGTGACATTCAGGAATACGATTGGTTGTGCCCTGATAAATGGCTGTTTACTGGGTAGATACTGCAGGTGATTTGAAAAGGAATTGTCTGTAGCTTGGGAAGAGGGTTGTAATAACAAGACTGCTAAAACTTTTTATAGTTGAAAGTTGCAAGGAGGGGGTATATCAACCTCATGAAATATGGTAGGTATTTCATGCCTGCAACTCCATTATACTTCAAAATTTTGAAGTGTGGTTATTATTTTGTAGCGCTATGTGCAGAGTCAAGTGAAATGTCTGCCATATAAAAGTGTACGTACATTTGTGTCTGTGTGTGCATATTCATATGTACATATTCAGCACATACATCTGAGACATCTGAGCTGTCTACCTGCCATGCAATGTGCAAGTTTTGCTACATGGAAAATTAATTAGGCTTACTCTGTTTTATCTTTATTTATTTTCTTTATTCTAATGAAATTTGGTGCTTAATTCTGTGTATGAGGATGCATCTAGATTTCTGACTCAGACACTGAGAAATTTCTATCTTNATATTCTAGGGGTAAGGTACAGTCCAGTTTCCACTGAGGAAAAGTATAAATGTAACCAGATGAGTAGCAATGCTTTTATAACAGAGACATAGCCTAAGAAAGCATCTTGGATGGTACCTACAGTAAAATACTTTAATTTGTCGGGCAAAGCAGAATGAAGATCAAGATCTAAAAATAACTGCATAATTCCACAGATCAAAAATCACATGCAGATACAGAAGATCTCTCATATTAGGTCTTAGTTAATAGTGTTTAGTAATTACAAACAGTGAAGTTGAAGCTTTTCACAGAAATATAAGTGATTTAGTTACAGTGGGCAAATGCTGATTTTAACAGAAAAGAGCTTGTTTTGGGTCAGAATTTAGAAGCTGTTTTCCTGAAGAAAAAAATTGCCTTAGTTTCCTACTATCTGGTTTTCTTGGTAGTTTTACAGATATTCCACTGGTAAAGCTTTAAAAAAGAGAACCTCTTGACCTCGTCAAAAAGTTAGTTGTTTGGAATGTTGAATGCAATTATATTGACATATGGTGATAATGTGATAAAGCATAAGGGTTAAAGGTTGAAGGAACCATGGCTTGGCAATTAGCAATGTAAATGAAACATTCATTATCCAACATGCTGAGAAGTTGATGAACTGTACAATAAATCTGAGCCCAAGTCACTACTGAGATAACTCATTTCAGACATAACGGTATTTATTAGGATCCTAGACATTGTTTTGCATTTTCTGATGAAATATCTTGTTGTAGAAACATTTTCTGCCTTAAATTAAGTGAAGTAAATCAATGCTAACAATTCTCCAAATAATGTAGAATAAAAAAGGGAGAAGCATGAAAAACATCAAAACTCATTCTCTCTGAAAAGATGTTTGAGTAGATATATCGGTATCTCTTCAGTGCATTGGTATTGGTATTACTCCAATGTAAATTGTCTCCAGTGACTTACATTAACTCATTTGAAGCCATTTTTTTCTCATTTTATGAGAAATCAGAATCTTACCCAATAAGTAGACAGCCAATTATTCAATGTTGTAAATTCTGTTTATCCATAAAGGAGGGTATTTTTGCTGAGAACACAAGGTGTGCACTTGTTTGAGAAACAATGCAGAACATGTTTACTCAGTATTTGTAAGGTCTGTAAAGATTTGGATTGTTAGGCGTTATTACAGGTAACTGTAACTGTCTCTCTTTAAATAATACTTACTGCAAAAAAAAATAAACAGCTAAATTATTTATTAACTTGATAATAGCACTGGTAGATTATCTTCCCTTCATTAGACAGTTACATGAACATTTAGGAGGAGTTTCTAATAATAAGTAAATAATGCATAATTTTTCAGCAAACATAACTGAGAATTTAATGGAAACCAAGACACAAATATGCATTAGCTTTTTTGTCAGTGAGACAAAAGAATTTTGCATTCAAGTGATTGGTGGAAACAGGGTATTGATTTGGTTTGTGTTAAAAAGTGTTGAAGATGTTTGTTCCTTTTTAAAGGCTACGAGTTTATTGTGGCCATAGCAAGAAAACATTATGTTTTCTACTCCAGCTTTGCCTCCATTTGGCATTGTTAGAAATTTTGCATTACATTTTATTTTACATATATTTCCCAACGTGGAATAGACAAATTTCTTACTATTGAGGCAAAACATTTGAGCAGATATGTATGAATGGCATATTAACTCTTGGGGAGTATCACATAATATGCAATTTTCATGCTAGTTCTTTGAAGTGTTATTCTTATGGATAATTATGAATCTTGACAGATCACTTTAATGATTTATGAATTGAGAAAAAAAGAGTATTTCTTTAATCTTGTTGTCTATAAGTATCTGATTCATATAATTCTCATTTCACTCATGCAGTATTGGTTCAGCAGTACAAGGAAATATAATGCACTATTCAGAAGAATAATTTAATAATATATATTGTATACAGAAGAGACAGGATTCCTGTATGTATATAGTATACATTTACATACTATTCTGTACTGCAGTGAAAGTACATGGAACATGCAAAGAAAACTCTAAAGGATATTGTTTCCCCCCAGCTTTCCCTTCGTTTATTGCACAGAAAACTATTCAGGGAATGATGTGGTGGTATACATCCTCAAATGCTGAGAATTGAGTAGTCTGTAAAATACCTTGAGTCTTCAATTTCTTCTTGGAATCTCTCTAGTTTTATCATTCAGCTGAAATGTCCTTGAGTCAGCATGGTACACAGGCTGAAGAATGCAAGGTATGTTTGAGATCCTACGGGAAGCAAGCAACAGTGCTGAGAATTAAGTACTCTAAGATCTTTAAATGGTAATTTAAACTAAAAAAAATAAAAGGCTTCTAAACTTCTTGGAGTAATTGAGATGGCTGAGTATTATGTGTCCCAAAAATAGGTTGCAAAACAGTTGTTGCTTTGGCTGTGTCAGAGCCTGGCTGTACTTTAAAACCTAGACGGTGTGAACTTAGCACTGGGTGAAGCACACCAACCAGAATACTTCTTATAAAGTCAGATGCACATACTGTGTTTAACACAGCTCTGCCAGAACTGAGAATGTAGCTGCTAATTTATTGTAAATTTGTGAGGAAAACAGTTTAAAGTAAGTAATAACTCCTAAGGTGTATTTATACAAAGATTCTCGGTCTACCTTTGAATTTCCTTTAATGTCTACATAACTTTTACTTTTGTGGCTATTGCTGTGCTTTCCTGTAACAGTGGTATCAGTTAGGTAAGTTTGAGGCATTAAGCTCTAAAGTATTTAATTGGTCTTCCTTTGCCCAGACCTTTAAAGTTAAAAATTGCTACAAATGAGTTAGTGTTCAGTTGCCTTTCATTTTAGAATATTTCACTGTAATATCTCTAATCTAAATAAACGTGCTGACCCACAGCTTATTTCTACTATTTGAATAAACAGCGTTCTGAATTACAGTATTTGTAAAGTCTTAATTTTCTGACTACTTAATATTTGGCAGTACTGAATCAACTTGATCTGAAATGCATAAGCAGTAGTATATATGTGTGTTTATATACAAATATATTATTTTGCATATATACATATATGCATACAGACACTGTTGAAATGCGAAGTATTCAGTATATATACAGGTTATATACAGTATATATAAAATATTCATTACATATATGATAAAAAAAAAATTAGATTTGTTTAAACAATTTCACTTCCACAAGCAGCTGTATCAGTAAACAAAAGTTGAGACCTCAAGTCTGAGTGTTGCCTTTACTAACTTTTAGGTGGTTTCTTTAAGTGTGTGGTTTCTTTAAACTGTGGTTCCAGTTTCTCACTTAGAAAAATTATTAATATTTTAAAAGAAAGCTTCATGGAGAGAACTGGTTTCCTTTCATCTCCCATCATAGCCTTATTTTGAATTTTTTAAGGTTTCTTTGTAATGTTTTTAGCTGACATTGAAATTTCCTTTTGGCCAACGGTGGAAAATCGGCCAATCGTGGTGTCATGACAACCCAAGGCAAGTAACTCAGAAGATTCTGTAGTCTTTACGAACTTCTAATGCAGAGACCGCTTACGATAATATCTCTGAATATGTCTAACTTACGGCAAAATGCTTGAACAAACCCTCTAGGAAAATCATAGATGAGACAAAGGAAAAATAAGGCATTGGGAAACTTCTGGCATACTAATATGAAGGTACCTGCACATACACTATGCACTTTTCAGACAAGTTAAGGCAGCATTTGTTTTTATGGCATCCAACAAAATTAAATAATACTGTGACATATGGGTAAGTTCTCAAAGCTCAAATCTGAGCAGTTTCTCATAGTGTGGTATTGAAAGGACTAGGAAGAGAAGACCTCCATGTAAAGCTCCATAAATGTCAGGGCATTCCAAGAAAAAAATGCATTGTTCTCTTAGTAATTTTTCTTGATTACTTGAGACATTTAAGTGCTTATCAGACTACAGAGATTAGCAAGCACCTGACTGTAGTTGACATTTACTATGAGCTAATTACCAGGAGAATAATTGTATATTGAAGGGTGCCTGTTTGTAAGATGGCTACTCACAAACAGTATCCACTTAACAGCTTGTTTATCTGTACCCTGCTTACTGCATAACAACTCCCCTATTCCTGTATAACAGAAATTACAGTCTTGCTGAGACTTTTAGTGGTAGCCTTCTTCTGTGGAAAATTGGAGCCATCTGCTGACTAAAGAGGGCATAATTTAAGTGAAGTGTGATCTTTCTGTCTTGTCCTATATCCTCAAAAGTTCTCTGGTGTTTGTTGTTAGTAGGGCAACACGGAAGTGTAATTATTTAGGTCTAGATGTTTCTGGAAAAAACTTACCTATTAGTACATATACTAAAAGGTTATTATTCAAAAATTTATATTACATAGGCAGCTTGAGACTCAGGAAAAGAGCTGGACAAACAGCAATGTGCAAGTGTGCAATGTCTGAAAAATTCATTCAAAATAAACAATTTCTGTGCTGGAGTTCGCTTCCATTACTAGTTACCTTCTCAATAATTTTTAAAAAAATCTCATTTCATACAGTTCAATTTTGACCATGACTCAATGAAAGAAGCATGCTAGGGGCCTGGTTTCGTATTTTTCCTTGATTCTGTATTTAATAGGTATCAAAAAATATTTAATTATACATTAAAAAACAAAATCAAATAAACAAACAAAAAAACAGATAAATTCAAAACTAAAACAAACCCAAAACAAACCAAAAAAACCCCTACCACAAACTTGGGAAAATATTTTTTTGTTTTTGTGTCTGGTAGATCTTCTAGATCAGATCAAACTTTGTAAGCCTGTTAAGATCATTTTGCTTTAATGCTTCTCCACCACTTCCGCAGGCCACATTGTGCCATTGTGTGTGGCCAGTTGCCCTAGTTATGCCCAGTTATTTGCTATGTTTTAATATCTTAAACATGGAAACATATAGCTATATGGAACTAAACAAATAATCATACTCAGTTTCAGACATAAAATAGGCTATAATCCAGGTAGTTGTTTCTTAATTGCAATGAGCTATTAAAGAGTGGGAAGAGAAAAGAAACATGAAAGACATTTATTTGCTGCAAGAGTAGTAAGATACACACTAATTACTTTAGCTTCTAAAGTTCCCCATAATTTCCATTGCTGTGATAGTTGCTCATGTGTTATACACATATACAATCACACCCAATGCGAATAGGACAGCATTTACATGTAGGTTGATCCAAATGATTATAAATGAATTGAGGGATGTCTCCTGGGATTGGACATAAAGGTCTTGTAAACTGAAAATTTTATAAACAAACAGCTGTTGGGAAAATACCATTATGCTGTAATAGCTGCTATTAAAATCCATTAGCAATCTTGATGGCCTGTTTGAATTTGATGCATCATTTCCTCTGACAGCACTTCTTTCTAAAGAATTTTGTAAAATATATGTAGATTATGAAAGACAGTGGTAACAGACTAGGAGATTAACACTGAATATACATTTTACTTCCATGTGCCAATCAAGCTTTGAAGAATGCTGTGTGTCCTCCAGACTAAATGTCAGCAGACAAACAGGCACACATTAACCTGAACAGATGCAAAGCTTTCTCCATCACTGTGGGAGAAATACACAGCTCTGCAGAGATGAAGTATTTCCAGGTTAAAAACCATGTTTCAGGCAACAAAATAAATCTCCAGTGTTTTCTAAGAGTTTGTGTGCTCTCCTAATTGATGCCAAACTGTCATTCTCCGGCTCACAGATCCATATACCGCAGTGGATACCAGCTGACATAGGGGTAGGTATGGCCTGTAGATCATGCTGCTACTAAAATTAGTCAGACTTCTAACGAGATTTTGAAAAATCTGTGTGCCAAGAACTATCTGAGAACAGTTCAAGTGTCAGCGATACAGCTAAACTGTTCCTTCAGAAACAGGTGTGGGGACACATGGAGTGACGTGTCTCTGTCTGTAGACAGCGCCAGGGATCTGCTTAGCTTGTTCATGGATGCTGCAAGGGCACCATCTGGTGGGTGAATAATAAAGGTTAAAGCTTAGTAGAGTGATCAGATTTAAAAGTCTTTAATCAAGACTTTTTGTAATGTTCATATGCATATAACATAATGTTTCTTATTGTACATACTCAGTTTCCTATTTCTTCCTATACCTTGTGTTTTTCAATGTTTTATTCAATTATTCAGTGAACTCTACAAAGCAGAGAATTCTTTTTAAGTATTATTTTGGTATAAACTCCTGCCCATCTTACGGATACTCTTTTTTCTCCCCTCTCCTTTTATCTATTCTCAATTTTTTTGTCACATCCTTGTTCTTCTCACTGATATAAAGAGTATAAACAGTATAAAGAGAGGTAAGTCAGTGTCTTTTTGTTCTTCTAGCTCTGGACCTTTGTGCCTCATTATCTTTTGCAGTTTGGGTGTTAAAAGTTTTCTCTTTCTTAAGGATTATGATACAAGTACCTCCATCAAAGGAGCTGTAGGTCTGTGATACTGTGATACTTTCTTGTGTTGTCTTAACAGAGCTGCAAGAAGCTAAAACTAGATCAACGTAGTAGATGCACTTTTTAAGATGTGCATTGTTAAAAGTGCTTTAACTTTACTACTTAGCTGCTACTACGTGGTTCTGATAATATATTATGCATTCCACTATATGCATCTCTGTAGCAGTCAGCTGTAGATGGTCCTGTAATGCAGAGTATAGCAGAGGTAAAGCTCTTATGTCATTCTGCATGGATTTTAAAAGTGTTTTCAAAGAAGACTGGATGGTTCGTGTAGCCCAGCTTTCTCATTTACATGTTAATGTTTTTAATGATATTTTCAGAAAATAAATGAGGCCCTGAATTAAAAGACATCACTTTCACAGAGGCTGAAGTGATAGAATTCTAAAAATGAGCCAGCAAGATAGAAAGCCTTAACTACAGGCCTAATTAATAAGGTTTACATGAATTACTTCTGTTCCCTGAGTTCAGTAAGATCAGAATACGTTTTAAGTATGTTTTACCTGAAGTATACTGGCAGTTTGACAACCTTTTACTTCATTTCCTTCAATGTTCAGACAACACAAATTCAATCTTGATAAAAAATTGTGTGCAAAACCTTAGTTTTGAAACCTCAAATTATCAGAGATACCAATGAATTAATATTGTAGCAGTACAAAATTTAGTAAGTAAGCTGCTTGCTTTGTTGGATGAAATTTTGCTTTGACATTGCTGAGAAGTACTTGTTTCTTTCCCTAGTGTGTTAGAAAGTTGCTTCAGTCACAATGAATGACTAGATTCATGAAGCAGAGCATAAACAAATGTTTAGGCGAGTTGTACTGGTGTGAGCAGAGTCAGTTGTGCTAGCTGGAGTCACTAGTGCACATTGTGGAATTGTCAGCAGTTGGTAAATCCCATTTTAAACTCGTGTTACACTGCAGGGGTAGTACTGACCTAACACAATCAGCACCAACAGAAGTTTTTGGAAACTAATTGGCCTATCTGCTGAACATACTGGAAAATAATGATTTTTCCATGCCACTCTTTTTGTAATGTTAAATCTTAGAGCACATTTTTGTTTACTGATCCCAACAAAATCATTGTATTGCTCTTTAGCAAAAAACCCCAGATTGTTTTTTCTTCACATACTCTTAGTCATAATTTCTTTTAAGCATTGAAACTTCCATGTAAGGATCAAATAAAACTTGAATAATACAAACTGTTCCAGTTCTTTTGGGTTGTGATTGTTTTACCTTTACATGCCAGTATCATCAAAGCAATGGTCCTGTGCCTCAGAGTGGTTAACTCTGAGTTGTTTGTAGGGTACTGTCTTGCTTTGCATCTGATTTGTCACTTTTATTTGTCTAGTGGGAGAGCAAAGTGCACCTTTCTGAAGGATACAGCATGAAGAAAATAAGCATTTTGGAGAACTTGGTCCTGTAGATCCCAAATCTGCTTTACATAGAGCTTGTGTTTGGTTCTCAGAAACTTGAACCATCTCAATGGTAGAAGCTGCTGTCTCAACAACTGTAAATGCTAAACAGAGATGAGGGTGCCACAGCTGATTTGGGCCCACTGTAACCAACTGTGGGTCCCTGACAGGCATCTGCAAAGAACTTCATTTTATTCTGCTTTTGCTTGTGTTGCTAATGACTCCTGTTGTGTCTTTGGAAGGAACTGACTGTTTAACAAACGAGTTGCTAAAGGCATTTTGCTTGTGTAACTGTAAGTGCTTATTAGAACAATTCATAGGAAAACTTAAATAAATTAGAAAAAATTGAATTCCTAATCTTATTTGTAAGTAGACTGGGACTTTTTTGGTGGCAAAGTTCAGTGTACAGAATTTGACCATCTCTGTCCAATTCCTAGTTCCTAGTTCAGAAACAGCCAGTGCAGGTGAGACAGTCCCATTGACCCCTTTTTGTTCATGTGTCTGGGAGGAAGATGTTCCATTTCCCCAGCACAGAGATGAACTGATTGAATGGAAAATTAATTCTCTTTGGTCTCCAGTTTATTCCAGATGACAGTTACTCCATATTGACAAGTCATCATGAGTAGTTAAGGAAAGTGCCAGTGATTTTAGCATACAGTGCAAAACTGACTTAATCTTTTACTTCCTAGAAGGGCCTTCTGTGAAACTTGAGTATCTAAGAAATAGCTTGAGTATTTTCTGTGTACTGGAACTGATTGGGAGAATACTTGCATTTACATTATTGGCATGTGCCAAGTTCTCTGACCTCAGTAGGAGGATTTCCATTAACTTCTGGTCTGCATGAGTCTGAATTTAGCTTTTTGTTCAGACTTGCAGAATGAATACCTAAAGGTAATAGTTACTATTTGTAGTTTTCAACAGACAGAGAATCCATTTAGCGTGGGGTATTTCAAACCCATGAATCTGTGGTACTGAGGAAGTGTGAACTAAAGGGTATAAGTATAAAAAAGACTAAGATACAATCAAAGAGCATTTTGCCTCAATGGGAAACTGCATTTAAATTAGAGAGATGTGGAGCAATGGAAAAAAACTAGCTGAATTGTTGAAGTGGCATCAGTGGTCTTGCTGAGAATTTAATTGTAATAGGAAGGAGAAAGAAAGTGATAAAGAGAGTTGACATCAGGTAACAGGAAAAATAAAAAATAACGAAAGTCAAAAATTTGCAGCATTAGAGGAAGAAAACCTGAAGGAGGAAATAGTGTTTTGAAGTCAAGAAAGTGAATGGAAGAAGTAAAGTTATTGAGAAAAATGGTTTGCAATTGAAAGACTGAAAGGAATCAAATAGCCCCGTTAGAAAAGCAGAAAAAGATGTAGCTAGATCAAACAGAAAGCTTCACCAGTTACTAAAATTTGATTAAACAATCCAAAACTGACATATTAACAACTTAGAATATATTAAAAGTGATAGATCTGAATGCCGCACAAATGTTGTTTTGATTTATTATCAGTTGATAATTTTCAAAGTAGGATATTTTATTTTCCATTCCTTATCTTGCAATGTCATTTCTCTGTCTATATGTATGGAGTGAAATAGCTCTAACAGTTAAGTAACTGTGGTTTAGTCTTGAAGTGAGATTGTGAATTGCTTGTATAAATTAGCAAAGGCGATGGGGAAAAAAAAGGTAAAAAGTAAAATACTTTAAATTGCCATTTAACTTCTAAAAAATTTAGAGAATTTAATGGCTTATAAATTGCAAAAAAATTTGGTAACTGAACCAGCAAACAGAAACTATTCCACAGCGGATTTGTTTGGTTGATCTTTTTTTTCTTTTTTCATTGATGAACTAATAATTTCACATTAAATACCATTTGCATCTAGAAGCAATTAATGCTGAGATACATCATCCCGCAAAATATTTTTAAATTTTCTTCTCCTTTTGACTGTTCTACCTGCAATTTTTGGAGTTCCATCTAAAGGATTTTTGCTGTTTCTGCAGTCTATCCTAGTGTTAAAAATGTTTATATTTTGGTATTAAGTACAAGTTGCACTAAATTATTTGGTTAGAATTCCGCAATGGAGGAGAAACTGTGGGTTTCCTTCTGCCTTCTATACAGAGATAAGGTTTCCTTCTCAGTATTAATGTTAAGAAACAAGGTTGCTGGCAGAGACAATGGTGCAATGGAACTCTGCTAGGCCATATTCCAACAACATCAAGTGGAAACAGCTGCTGGCTCTTCTCTTTGGATTACAATAGGAAGTGTGGCAGCATTTTTTTTCTCTCTTTTACCAAAGAGGGGACAGGGCTGGCTTCCATTGTATCAGAAAAGAAGGAAAAAACTCCAAATAGTTACCACTCGAAAAAAAGACCTCGGGACTAATGTAGCTGTATTATTTCTAAATATGCTCTTAGCTGGAGATTGATGATTTATTATTGAGTGCAAATAATTTTCAAAGACTATAGACACAGATAATATGTGTGATATGTAAAATATAAAAGGTATTAATGCATATATAATTTTTCAGACTGTCTGCCTGTGATGGTATCTATTTACAATATTGCTAGCTTCTTGCTATTGAAGATGCTTTTAGTGGTAAATCTAGACTTGCTGTCTCCAGAATAAAGTGCTTCTGAAAGTAGGAGAGAAAGTACTGTTTCATTCCTCTATAGTGGCAACAACTAAAGAGATGTAACAATTTTGCCAGACAAAACTTCCTGTTTAGGGGAAAGTGACAATAGTATAATGTCATTGTTATGACTAAGCAAGCCTCCATTTCTAGTTTAAACTGCAACCATTGAAAGTGCACATAAGAATAGCCTGCCATCCTGCCTTGGCATTTTGTTTTTTCTTTGATTTTATCTTCATGAAGAATTAACATTTTGATACAACATTTGTTCATGGATTTGCAGTGGTTAAATCAATAGTTAATGAGGTTCGTCGTATAATTTGAGCTTGTAGTTTGTTTATGCTAGACCAACTTTATCCATACCCCAAACAAATTATCTCTTATAATCACCAGCCTGAAGATAAATCTCTAAATGTTTTTCTGATGATAGTGCTGTGGTTGGCAGGTGTTAGAAGTGCCTCCCAGGGACAAAGATTGAAGATAGGCTTGTTCTCACAAATCCTTCAGGCGAGGTTGTTTAGCTTTCTATCCTGTCATCTGCAGAGGAGCCTTGTATGGTGCCCTGCTAATGAAATCTAATAGGCAAAGGTCATATATCTTTATGAAGAAAAATGCAAAGCTGGTGAGTGATAAATGTGCTTCATGGGGTTCAATGGACGATGCTTAGTGATAAAATCTGTGTTTAAACAGTGTTTCAAGTGGCTTGGCATATCTCTTTTTGTGCCCTAACTATTTTTTTATAACAGTTCTCATTACTAGTTATGGGAATAGATAAATACAAAAATAGAATATGCATGCAAAGTTGTCTGTGTAATTAAAGAAATAGGTGGGAATTCTGAGTGAGTAATTAGTTTTCAGTATTCATAACATAATGAATAAGATGGCTCACATAATAGTACACAGCAGTATTGTATTTAAATTTGAAAGCCCTATTGACTAGTCATAGAAGCATACTAGCTAGCCGGAGATGTGAAGATTTAGGTAGATTTTAGTATCAGCTGTAAATAAAAAATGCCTTTGTCAGATTCAAAACATATACTAAAAAAGGGGGTGGCAGAATAGAAACAAAACATGCTGGTGTAAAATTGCAGATAGAACTTCTAAAGAATGCAAGGCAGTGCCCTGAAGAAATTGCTAATCTGAAGTTAGAAGGAATGAAATAAACCAGATATTGTTGAATCACTGCTGTTTTTTAAGAAGTTACCAGTTCATTTGCTATAGTTATACTGCTGAGCAAAGAGACAGTTCAATAAATCAACTCAGGCTTGATGGATTTTACAAACCATTGCAATGAGTGCATGGAAGAGGAAAGAAATCTCTTAGTATTCCCTCTTTGACAAAAGGATATGCAAAGAGCCTGAATGGATGAATGGTTGATTAATTTTACCAGAAATTTTCTTGACAGCCAGAAATGTGTTTTTGCATTATCATGTTTGCATGGGGATTATTTTGTAAGGTATGAATTACTACATATAACCTTACACCTGAGACTTAGCTGGATAAAGAGACAGCTCCTGGTCAGTATATATATGGTTGTGGTGTTTCGTATGTTTTAATTCATTAGTCTGGCAAGTCAGCCTTTTGCTTGTTACCACTTGCTAATCAGTCAACAGTGAAATCAAATATTGTATGTGACTAAATGAACCTTGTAAATGAAGTAGTAGGTTGTGTCTTTGTCAGTATTTTTAATTGGTTTACAAGCTATGGAAAAATCAAATGGAAGTTCTTAGCCTAGAATCAGAAAGCAGAATAATGCAAAGGAGAGCAAAAACGTGTATCATAGGCTATGTCCACATGGCCTATTGATTAATAAGTGCTTCTTTTTCTTCTATAAGTTTCTGAGGTAACTAATGTATTAGGTTGTGTACACTTCACTGTACTTTAGTATGAAGATACTTCCTTTTAGTTTTGCACACATTTTGTGCATATTTTCTGTAGTTGATATTTGCTTGTAAATGTAGTGTATAAAGAGGTCCTTTACTTTTATGTGTTGGACATCCAAAATAAGACTTTCCTCTGCATGCAGTTTCCTCCAGAAAAATATGTACATATTTATTCCAATCTTTAAAATTATCGGGGGGGAGTACATTTCAACATAGTGCAAGTACATTACAGTACAATACAGTACATTACAAGTACAATACAGGGGTATTTCCCTACCTGGAGCAAAAGTCATATTGTTAAGATTGCAAATTTTGTAGTTTGTCCCTTTCATTATTTTACAGAGGCAGAGTTTGAAAGACACATTTGAAAAAAAGAGGTGGCATTTAAACAAACTTGAAAATCACATCTATGTGTTCTTCTGTATTTTGCATTTTTACCAACTCGAAACTACTTAGCCTTCAAAAGTGCTCAAAAGTGACAGTTTCATCTTTATCAGTCATACAGTTTTTATTACAGAAAACATCCATTAACAGTGAGACAAATTACAAGCAGTTTGAATTTCTTTCCTTAAAGATGGAAATAAAT
>VXBX01004228.1:73758-91190 GCA_013400415.1 Scytalopus superciliaris | reverse complement strand
GCTGAGGCAAAGAAGGCATTCAGTAATTCTGCCTTCTGTGTCTGTTGTCACCAGTACACCCACCTGATTCAGCAGCAGCCACACGTTTTACCTAATCTTTTGCTGCTGATGTACTTGTAGAAACATTTCTTGTTGTCCTTGGCATCCCTTGTCAGACTCAATTCCAAATGGGCCTTGGTCTTCCTCGTCAGATCCCTTTATACTCATGATATTCCGTGGCCATCCCATGTAGTCTGTTCCTTTTCCCACATCCCATAAATCTTGCATTTAAGATTTACTGGGAGCTCCCTGCTCATCCATGCAGGTCTCCTGCTCCCTTTGCCTAATTTCTTGATCATAGAGATACATTAGTCTCGATCTTGAAGTACTTTTAAGCAACCTTGCAAAAGCAGATAGCAGGAAAAAGTAAGAATTATGTTTCACCAGCAGTTTAAAAAAGATAAAACTTGCATTTAGTATTTTAGTGTTCTTTAGAAGTGTGTCCATTACTGTGCTGTGAGACAGGTTCTTGATTTTTTTTAGGCACATAGTTGTTTTGACAAATGCAATGGAATTCTTCTGCCTGTTACAGATACTGACACTTATTAACATTTCTAGCTATTTTTACCATAGATTTGGATGAAAAGAAGGAAAAGATGCTGACATTTATTTTAATTTTTCTACTGTATTTCAGGACTGCATGTTACACAGGAGTCTCGTTGGTGACCTGAAAGCATTCATAGATAAATATGCATTTGATGTGCTTGTCATTTTGGCCAATTGTTTGTCAGATGAGAAACAAACAAAACGACAAATAGCAGTATACTCAGAAAATGTAGAACTAGGCAATCAAGTAAGTACCTGGGAAAAAATCAGATAATGTCTTTCTGGGAAAAAAAAAAGTTGGGTTTTTGGGGCTTTTTTTAATAGTGTATATCAAGGTGTTGATTATTTAAGTGAGGTCAGAAAGTAGCAACAGTTGGCCAGCAACTGAGCAGCTATTTAAAATGGCTGCATTATCTATATGATGCAAAATGAGAGACTGTAATATTTATTATTGCTTTAGACCAAGCTCACAGAAAAAGTGTATGGATGCAAGAAATACCAACAGGCAAGATTTTTCAATTCAGCTAAAATGTTCTTTTGTTTGTTTGGTTTTTTTCTTCCATGCCCCCTAGTTTTGGCTTGGTTTTGTATTATGATCTATACAAGGGGTCTTTGGCAATGAGAGATAAACAAGTGCATTGTAAATGGTAATGACCAGAACGCATATATGTATATGTTATTCCTAAACAATTCAAGCTCTTAAATGAAACCTGATTTTTAATAGGATGTTCATTTATCCAAAGCCAGGTGCTGTCCATTTTTTTTGAACTGTTTTTATCCCCAGATGGAAGAAACTATGTCAGTGGCAACTTTTTGTACCTTTTTCTCAGTCTTAAAAAAGTTCTAATTTTAGGGATAGGTGGCTAAATAACTCCATTGTTTTCAACGTCAGTATAAATGTATTTATTTTATTAATATAATTATCCCATTCTAGAAATACATTTCTAATGTACCATTACATATTTTATTCAGATTTCTTATGGCAACACCAAACATTTGTTTGGATTTTCTGTTATTAACAAGAAGTGAACTGGAAAGTCAAATGGTATAATTTCTGGCCAATTCTATATCACATATTTTGTGTTGATCTTCTAATACTTATCTATTAGGGATTATAATAAGGATGCTACAGCAAAATGGCCAAGTTAATAGGAAGAGATGGGTATGGCTGTGTTATATGATGAAGCAGTCAATATGTGCCCTTTATGACCATGATTGCATCCTCTTTTTCAACAGATCTGCTGTGAATTAGAAGAGTGTCAGAATCCTTGTTTGGAACTGGATCCTTTAGAATGTGAATGTGACCAAATTCTCATTTATAGTCAAGAAAATTCTTTGGTGACCTGTGATCAAATTTTTCTTTTAGTTAAGGAAGTTATAAATAGAAGGCAACCAGAAATGGTATCCAATAGTAGAACTTCGTCTACTGAAGCTGTTGCTGGAAGTGCTCCACTTTCACAAGGATCTTCTGGTATTATGGAGTTATATGGTTCTGATGTAGAACCACAGCCTGGTTCTGCCAATTTTATAGAAAACCCTCAAGATCTAAATGGATCAATGCAAGCCCACATTGATGTTAATGTAGACCTTGTGAGTCCAGACAGTGGATTGGCTACCATTAGAAGCAGCCGGTCTTCTAAGGAGAGTTCTGTTTTTCTTAGTGATGATAGCCCTGTTGCAGAAGGTGCTGCTGCCCATCACAGTGTTCTGCCTGGCTTTGATTCCTGTAGCCCTATTCCTGAAGGAGTGATAGCTGAAGAACAAAAGCCTCAGTCAGGAAACAACAGTGATAACTTCGATCTTTTCAGTTTTGATCTAGCACCTGTGGTTACAGCTCCATCTGAGTCATCTTCTCATTCTGTTGACTGTTCCCCAGAAGAGGACTATTTCCTTAATAGTGATTCATCAGAAGGGCATCAACTCACTGTGCAGAAAGAACATGATGAGGCAAACTTGTTAGAAAATGATACAGCAAATTATTCAACTGACTTACTTATGACAAAAAATGAGGAAGACTATCTGGCTGAATTTGATGACAATCCAGGAGAAATGTGTGAGAAGACTTCAAGTTTGATCAATTTAGTTGAAGGTGATTCTTCTTCACCAGAAATGTTGAAATCTGCTGATTCAAGAATTCCACCCACTCCTATGAACAGTCTTGTAGAAACTTCACCATTAGATAATGGGCAGCCTTTAATCTTCCCACAAGATGTCATAAAAAAAATTAATGAAATAGATGGAACAAACTATTCTCAGTCCCGTGTTAGATATGGGAGCTGGTGGGATGGCTTTGAGCTAGAGTCCAGAAATGCTGATGCATGGAGTTCAAGTGAGCAGGAATCTGTATTTCATAGTCCTGTCTTATGGAAAGATTCTAAAGAAAGTCCCTTGCTACGAGAACATATTGATAGAAGAGCCTCAGATTCTGTGTTCCTCCAAAAACAGCCAAAGCAAGTGGAATACATGAGAGCAGGCCTGTGGGATAGCCAGTTTAAACAAGATAACTGGAACCACGAGAATAAAGAGAAAACCAGTGAACATCCGCGTTTGCAAACTGCTTCTTTAGATGAGACAAAGCAAGAACTGGAGAATTTTACTGACCCGTGGAAGGTCAGTCAGCCAACACCTATGATGTCAGGTGCATGGTGTAGTGGTGAAGGTAAAGGTAGTCAGCTAGCTGAAGACTCTTACAAAGTCTGGACCAAATTTGGTGAAGGAGATGCTGCTAGATCCTCAGAAAAGGTATGGAACATGCCTAAACTGGATAGAGAAAAAAAATCAGTAAATATTCCTGAGGAGTGGGCCATATCAAAAACAAATTTATCAGATTCTTCAGAAATCACAGTGGACAATGAGACTGAAAATGCAGAAGCCTGGGATAAAGGAAGATATTATTCAGTAGAAGAATATGGAAAATCTGAAAATACAGATTCTGTTTTCAACAATATGCAAAATAATTCCAAACTGAAAACAGGAGAAAAAAATTTATTTGGTGACTCTAAACATAGACCAAAACATTTGGAAAATATAGATACCTGGAATATGTACGATAAAAACATCAGGAAGGATATAACAGAAGTAGTGGTGCCATGGGAGAGTACCTTTTTGTATAAAAACTCAGATCTTAGTTCTTCGAATATAGAGGAAGATTTAGCTGTTTCTCCACCAGACACCAATTACTCAACATCTGATTCATACATATCACCTACATATGTGGAAGATGAAAGAGAAAATGAGGACAAAGATTTTGATGAAGAAGCAGTTACAGGTAAATCCACAAACCCGAATTTGGCTGAACCACAGGTACTTGAGAAAGTTAGTAAAGAACCATCATCTGCTAGCAACGTACCTTTTTCTAGCACCAGAAATACAGATATCTGGAACACTCCCCTAAATAACATCACCCAGTTACAAGAAAGAAGTTCTGAAATTACTGCTCTTTCTGCCTCTGCTAAACCTTTTCTTGATTCAGAACAAACAGATAATCTATGTTTTTCAACTGGGATACATACCAGTGAAAAAACATTTTCTGTATCTGAAAACAGAAAACTAGGACTGGCATATAGTCAAACAGTGAATGACTTATCACCACCACAGAATGAATTAAATACTAGACAGACGGCAGCTGACAATGTAGAAACAGTGGACAGGGCTCCTGTAGAAGACACAGACATATCTACACCAATTTTGGACACTGGGAGTGGTTTGGATCTGAAAATACGTGACTTAGAGAGTGAGATACTTAGTAAGAAGACAGAACAAAACACTGCTGGTGTCAGTGCAGAGCTGAATAGTCAGGATTTAGTGCATCAGCTGAACTCATGGAGTTTACAGAATGAACAGGGTTGTAAGGAAGGCTGGGAAAATGCCATTGCCATCTCTCAGGAAGGAAAAGAATGTAAGAGA
Organism: Scytalopus superciliaris; assembly: GCA_013400415.1. NCBI lineage: Eukaryota > Metazoa > Chordata > Aves > Passeriformes > Rhinocryptidae > Scytalopus > Scytalopus superciliaris. The sequence continues at coordinate 86,699 of VXBX01004228.1, read as the reverse complement.
ACACATGAGACAAGTGAGCAGCAGATGATTAGTGACATGTGTAATAAACCAATGCCTGAGGACAGTGAATCTTCATGTAGAGCAGATTTGGAAGAAAATGGGTCAACAAGGGAAGTTTCCACTTCCCCAGAAAAAATGAGGAATAGTGTTAGTTTGGAAGTGTTAGTCACAGAGAATGAGTCATTTTCCCATGAAAGCAATCCAATTAGTCAGGAAGAGAGGAAAGACTTGCTGCAGAGTAATACAGAATCTTCTTCATGTGCTTCTGAAGAAGGCAGAAATTATGAATCTTTTGATGACCCCACACCACAAAATGACAATTACAGTGAAATGTCACAGCTGCTTTCTGAGAGAGCTGAAAAAGAGGCTACAATGACAGAGGATGCAACAAGTCCCCACAAGGAAAGTATCTTTGAAAGGTCTGATAAGGATAGTGATAATCCTGCAAATAATTCTTCTACAATGCCTGGAAGCTCAGGCATCTGGAATGACTCTGGAAAGAACGGTTGTGGCATAGTCACATCATTTGCTTTGATGAATGAACCACAAGAAGCTCTGGGAGAAGAGAAAGAAGGGTTACATGAAGTGGGTCTTAACCATCCAGGCATTTGTAACTCTGAGTTAGTATCTTTCAAAAATAGCTCAGAATTGAAGGGGACTGAGGAAAATTCTTTCATAGATGAGTTTAAGAAGAGTGCTTCTGGATATGTCGGCATTCCTGACATTACACATACATCTATAGTAGAAAAATCATTTTCACATGAAATAGGTTCTGGGAGAAATAAAAACTCTGAAAATCTAGAACCTGCTAATAATTTTTGTGGAGAGCCATATGCAATGCTTAATGACAGTCTCCCCCAAACTGTTTGGAATTCACAGCCATGTGAAGATTTGCAATCTCCTGGAACAAGTCCTGAGACAAGCAAAGTCCAAACGGCAAATACCACAAGTAGCCTTTCAAAGGATATACAGATCAAAAGTTATTTGGAAGAAGATAGTGTGTGGAGTAATTCAATAAATGATTATGCAAATTCAAGTGGAACAAGTCCTGATTTGAGTGACGCATCTGTGAATCTGTGGGGAGACCTTCCAGCTGCCAGTCATCACAAAAGAAGTAGGGATATGTGGAAGATTAAAAATAACAAAAATCTTGAAGATTCTTGTAAAAGGGATGAATTTCGGAATGAATGTGAAGAAGGATTTGAAACAAGTGTTGAACAGAACCACGTTCCCAAAAGCTTAGATTTTTGGAATGCCCATGTAGATGACGATACTGTATCTTCTTTGTCAAGTCCTGACATAAATGAGGTTTCAGAGAATTCAGAGGCGTGTCCAGAAGTGATTCATGAAGATTCAGTGTGTGAAAACAAGCAGCAAAAAGCCTCTCAAATTGGAGAGGATTATGTTCAGTCCAATGCAACAAGTCCTGAAGCAAATGAAGACAATTTAGGTGCAAAGACTAAGGTAGGAGAGGAGGCCCAGCTAGGCATCTTCAATGAAAATTCTGAAACGATTAAAGGCAGGAAGGTACTACAAGAGGATGTGACTACTGAGTCTATGGAGCATAAGATGACTTCTGAATATTTAGGCCACTGTGAAATAATTCAGAAAAAAACTCCGAGGAGTATTTTCAATGAAAAAATAGGTAGTGGAGAAGGCACATATTTGTATCCAATGAATGAAGATGCTACACCAACTTTAAGTGTTGGTGATAAGGAGGAGTATTCTTCAAAAGCTGAAGATATGTGGAGAATGTCACTGGAAGCTGATTTAAGAACTGATTCAAAGTCCACAGTAGAAACATGTGGTTTTCCCAATAACCAGATAAGTTCAGAATGGTGGGATTTACAACCTTGTGAAGAAAAGCAATTGAAAGATCATTATTCTGTTTCAAGTCACTCTGAATCAAACCAGTTAACAAATAGTAAGGAGGACTCCTGTTGTTTCCCTTCACAAGATGAAGAACTAACACAAGCACATTTCTCTAATTCGGGTAATGATGGAAATCAGCCTGTCCCTGTGTACTCTGATGAAAAAGAAAATGAAGGGCTAATACAACCTGTCAATGGTCCTGACAGTCAAATAAATCAAAACAGTGTACAGTTCAAACAACTTGATGCTTTCATACCAGATAAAGAAGAAAGGGGCTTGATAGAGCAGTTGTTTTCTACAGATAAGGAAAATCAGCTGATTCCACAGAATTCTTTTTCAGATGGGGAAAAAGCTATACCAAATACATCACTTCAAGCAATCACTATACTGGATTTACCAAAAGACAATGAGGGAAATGCAAGTCTTATTCCTCAAGAACAACAGCAGGACACCTGTGAAAGTTTAGAAGTGCACAACTCCGTACCAGATGCTTTCACTGTAGAAGACTTATCTTTTGAAATGGCAGAAAAGTCAAGCCCAGGGTGGAATACATTAGTTCCCCAAACTGCATTTATCCCAGATATTTTACAGGATAACACACAAGAAAGTAATCTGCTGTTTTCAGTGGAACCTGACCTGTGGATTAATGCTGAGCAGATTGTCATTTTGAAATCAGATGGTGAAAATCCTGATATTTTAAGTCACTGTGACCAAGACAACAGTTCGGAGTCATCAAACAGTCCTGATATGTGCCAGGAGTATGGAGCTAAGCATGCCTCTATCCCATCTTCTCAGATTGTGGTGGATCCTGAAGACAACAATAGTCAGCCAATTCATACATGGTCAAATATGAGTAAAGAGGCAGATTTTGATTCAGAACGTCAATTAGTAATGCAGAAGGTGGAGACACATTCTGAAAATACCAGCCCCCAGGACTATGAACCAGGAAAGATCAACAAATTCTATCAGCTCATGTCTTCTAATACTCAGGAACCCCCTGAATTTGGAATTTTGAAAGAATATGGTCTAGAAAATAAACTGGTTATTGACCCAGTTGAGTCAACAGAAATGGCCAGTGAAGTTATAAAAGTGACATCCTTAGATCTGAAAGATGTGTCCCATGAAAGTTTCACTCATGCAAGCCATCAGGGAACACCAACTGACACAGCTCAAACAGCAACCTCCCAGTTGCATTCATTTCCCTTGGATTTAACTCAACCTGATAGGGCAGAACAAAGCTTAAAAGAAATCAGTGCCTTGGATGAAGTTGTAAAATATTCTCATACAGCAATAACTGGTGATGAGCTAGACACATCAGAAGAATGTGTGGATGAATCTGACACAGGAGTGGAACATAACATCAGGAACACATCAGTGACTAATGTCCTGGCAGGCACATGTGGTGGAATGAACATACAGGCAGTACTAGGCAGTGAAGGAGCAGAAAGGGAATCAAAGGATAAACAGACACTCTTCCCCAAATCCTTTCTACATGGTGGTAAGGAAGGTCATGAATCTAATTCAAATAATCAACTGTTTGACGACACAACAAAAGCATATGAAGCTGTAACTGAAAATAATGTTCCTGTGTTTAAGGAAATGCCCAATGACCAATTACCAGTGGTGAGTAATCCACCATCCTCTGCATCTTTTGATGCTGAACCCTCTGACAGCAGAGAACATGCAAAGGGTGAGCTCTTGTTACAGCAGCTATTTTATGACGGTGTTTCTTTGGAAAAACCTTTACCGCTGCCAGCTCCTCCGGAGGGTGCAGAAGGCATCCTAATGACCAAAGACAGCAGCGTTAAAGATCAAGTGTCTGAAACATCCACAGAGTGCCTTCAGGAAAATCACACCTCAGTACCTTCATTCTCCAGGTCTGTAGCGACTCCAGGAGATTCTCATATTTCCAGAGGAAAATCTGAAGCAGAAACAACCGATCCTGACTCACCACCAGATGGAGATAGAAGATCACTCGATGGTAAGAAAATTTGCTTTCCAGGGCAAACCCATGGGACACAGAAAGGAAGAAGTGTCGCTACTTAATGTGGAGGCTTTGAGTGAAGTTTGGAGTTTGTGTCTCTCTGATGTACAAAACTTTGTACTGTGGGAAGACCTCTAGTGTCACTCCCTCAGAGAGATCTAAAGTTTTAAACATTGAAGTAGGAATATTATTTCTGTTGTCTGTACAGGGCCTAGCATAGGGGACACTGAATCGTTTGTCTCTGAGGAATGATTGCAGTGTTAATGTATAATCTTTAACAATAATGATGATGGTAATGATGTTATAAAATTCAAGTACACATTAACAGAGCAAAGCAAACTTTGAAGACCTTTATCTCACTGTACTTATTTAAGGAAATCATGGTGACTGAAAGAGTAATTCAAAAACTAAAAGTAGTTTCTATTTGCCTGTTCTTTCAGAAGCTGGCAGTGGCTCCCTACTTTGTATAGAGAGTAAGTGGGGAAATTCCTCTGGAAACCCTGAACTGGAAAGCACAGAGGGTAAGGAAGATGTGGGAATGCAGGTGCTCCGAGATCCAGCTTCACTAGAGATGGATTACATCATTGTTACTGAGGAAGAAAATATACCTTTGACAAAGGATACCCTTAAAAGAAGCAAAACTAATTTTGCATTTCAAGAAGCAAATGTAGCTGAACAAACAGAATCTCATGAAGGTTTTATACCAGACTGCTTGGATACCTTTCAGCCAATCTCCCTTACAAATGAAAGCAAAAATCACCTTGCTTGTGGGACTCCGTGGGACTCCAGTCACTTAGAAGAGAAAAGTTCTTCTGTTGTGCCTCAAAAGCTGGATGGTGAAAGAAGGTCACAGGAAAGTTGTGGGCAAGATGAGGACTGGATTATACTGGGCCAAAATGAAGTAAGTGACATATCACCTGAAGAAACTTCTGCCAAGTCAGAGATGCCAAATTCAGGGCCTGGACATCCTGGCAAAGAACTGGAAGCTGTTGTAGTACAGGAATTGATTCTTGACACCAGTACAGAATTTCGGGAAGAAACTCCCCTTCAGAAATCTTTTGAACACGAGGGTTGTTCTCCGTCAGACAGTCTGACTACTGAGGATGAGAGTTCCGGCACTGCAGGAACACATGCGTTGCAGGTAGTCGGTGGCGATGGTGCATGGGAAGCAAATTCACAAGAGAGACTTGGAAACAATACAGCAACAGAACAAGAAACGAAGGAGGAAATGGTGCTTCTCAACAGTGGCAAAGAAGGGTAAGGAAAAATCAACATGTTTTCTTTTTAATATCTTCTTTTCATTTATTATCTGTGTTACTGAAGTGTATGCCATTATGAATAGACAGCAAGACTTTAAAGTACACATTATATTTACCTTATTTAGGTATTTCTCCTTTCTAAAAACAGATGCTTGATTCTGTGTTTCTTTGTATGAGCCAATTTAGGATTGTTTTGCAATTGTCTTGAAGGCCACTTCCTTGCAGGAGTAAGTCTGTCTTCCTTCTTGAAGTCCCACAGACTGTGTCACCTGCCATTAAATATGAAACAGATGTGGCCAGGAAACACAGGCCAGAGCCTGGTACTAATGACACTGCCAGTCCAGATACAAAGCCAATGATGAGATTATGGGGGGATCAACATGAAGTACTATCTCTGCCTAGTAGCAAAACTGCTGGGAAGGAAGACAGGGAACCAAGGCCCAGAGTCTGTTCTGCTTACAGAGGAAAGAAAAGCATGAGGGAAAGTTGTGGTCTTTGTGGTTATTTTCAAGGTGTAGTCAGGTCAGAGCAGTATTTCACACTGAACTGGCAATTGAGGCAGTTGGAGTATATATGGACTTGCCTTTGGGTAGACATGCAGCCTCTGTGCTGACAGCATTACTGCTGCCAGGTGTCTTTCTGCTGTGTCACCACATGGAGAGAGATGGTCCTCTTGACTCCATTTATTATAGCACATGGGAGAAGATGCTTCTATTGTTGACTTCTCTTTACAGCCAGGAGGTTGAAACTACTACAGTGAACTTCTAAGACAGCACCAGACATGCAAGTGTGTCATGCCCAGGTCATTATTCCTGGGCATCTGCAACTGACATTGCAGTTTCACAAAGGAGGAACTGGGCATTGTGTTTATACAGTGAAACTCTGGTGAGCAGTAAAGGGAATTTCCCAGTACAAATAAAACCAGGTTGTGTAACTACTTCGTACTTGTTACTCCTTTCTAACTGCACTTACTCAAAAGCGTGTGGTATAGAACATTTGAAAACATACTGTTCATGTAAAATGCAAGACTTTTTACTTTTTTTTCCAAATTTGTTCCAAGCACTTGCCAGTTTGGTATAGAATACATATCACATTCACAACTTATATTATCTGGTTGTAATTGTCTTGCATTGTGTTTTAGAATTCACTCTTTTTTAACAATTTTGCAGTTTTAGCAGTAGGCTTTCTTACCCCTTAAAGGTAGCATGCCTGTGTATGATAGTACAACCCTGATAACAGCACATACAAATAATCTGTGATAGAAAAGCACAACTTTTTGCTAGGCCTCTCCCCACCCCAAACAGTTCACATTTTATTAAAATTTCAGGAATAAACAGTTCAATAACTGTGATTTATCTTCCTCTAGATGTTTAAATACCGCTCTTCTAAACAATTTCACACAATTTTTGAGGAGTATATCGTTATTTCAAAATCTAAAATGTTATAGCTGCTCTGTTTTTAAAATATGGTAAGTGCTGGCTTCATCCTCAACAGAGACCCCAGTTTCAGAACCTCTGACATATAATGATGTTACTTATAGGCTTAAACTTAAGCATGTACAGGACTTTAGGTTTTCTTGGCAGAAAAGATTTTGAGTAGTATCACGGAAAACACTTTGCCCTCACACAATGTCCCGGGCTGAAATTGCCTCAATCTAACTAGAGAGATGGCACTGAAGAGACTAGAACATAAGAGCAGCTCTGTTTCTGTAGGGCAGTGGCAGCTTTTATTTGCTACAGGTTAGCATTTATTGCTATTGAGAGAAAGGAAATCTTCAGAAGGGTTAGCAGTAGATGAGCACTCACCAGATCTGTACAATCTGAAGTAAATGATGAGTGCCTGACCTTGAAACTAGCAAAAGTATGGCTGATCAGGACAACATTTCTGTTGCGCCCAGTCCTCTAAGCCTCTGAATTCCATACCAGAAGGAAAAGTAGAAATTTTGAGTTTTTCCAGAAAAATCTGGGAGAAGCAAAACAAGCAAAATTCCCAAGCAGTTGTTTTGTATCAACATTATTGTGTTGAAGTGTGGCTTAGGATCTGCAAATCTAGGAAAGCTAGATGCCCTTTGACTGTAAGGTGCTTTGTTTGTTAGGACTAGTCCACACCCTGGAAGCCATCTTCCTCTGTTGTCTTGCAGGGTTGCACTTGGACTTTTTCAAAACCAACTTCAAATTTCAATTAATAAAACTGGATTTTTTTTGACAAACCAGAACTTTCTAGTGACAAATCTTTGAATCAAAAAAGTGCTTACCAGCTCTGCTTACAATCAATGATGAATGGGACAGGAAACAGGAAGGGCAGTTTAGAGGTGCTGGCTAGTTGCAGGCATGCATGAAGAAATCATCTGTCAGTTTCTCTGTCTCCTATAAAGCATTTTAAATTAAAACCTGCCAGATGCTGACCCTGCTTAAGTCACACTGATTACTTATGTGCAGGCAGTATCCTACAGGTTTAACTTGCTGTACTTACATTCTGATGTTGCTATTAGAGAGGAGAAGGAAACTGGTCTAGTTATCTGATTTTAAATTATTTGTAAATAAAACAGCACATTTTGGACTTGTGATAACTTTGAAGCAGTAAGAGTCTTTGTTAGATAACTGAAAAAGAAAATCTGATTTTTGAACTTAGACTGATACTAGCAAAAGCATTCCTACGGCCACACATGTACAGGGGGCTTTACACCTTATCACTATGAATTGTTAGATCCACTTTGAGAACTCTTCTATTCTTTAGGAATTTCTGTAAGTCTCCAAAGTACTATTCCACAATAGTTCGCATTGGAGTTTTGGGTTCATTAGTCTTAGTATAGTCTTTTAGACTTACTTCCACTTTAAAATCCCAAAGTGGACTATGTCTATGTAAGTGTATTTTCAGTAAAAACTTAAATTTATGATGGAATATGGTGCATCCTGAAACAAATAGGTAAAGTAGTTCCTGGTATAGAATATATATAGTCACTACAGCTTCCAGTTTAGTCTTATTTCTTATATCATTTAAAACCTGCTTAAAACCAGCTGCCTTATCAGTAGGTAGCAGTGGCTATTTCTGTCCTTTACACTAGTGATGCTGAAACCCAGAGAAGTAAAGAAAAACAAGGAAGTTATTCAGCTTCCACATTAACAATTAATTGTGGAAGCATGGAAATCTACTTTCCTTTGTGTTTATGTTTTCTTGTTAGACTTTTTTATTGATAATGTGTAAAATAAAGTGGAAGGTTTTTTCCAGCATTATTGTTATTATTATTAAAAATATTTAATTAATCCTCTGGTATGAGGATTTCTTATGGAATGAGATTGATTTTGTGTTGCTGTTCCCCCTCAGTTTCCCCTGTGCTTGGTAGCAGATGTTCAAAAAACTTGTAATAAGCTTATGTCTTTAGTCAGTTAAATACTGGCTAAAGACTTTTTAGGAAATAGCAGAGACACATGCAGCTGTCCCTATGCATGCCCACAGCATGATCACAGAGGCCTTGATTCTTTTGACACCAAAGCAAACACAAAAAAATATTATGATGAAACACATACAGGAATCATTATTTATATTATAGATGATACGCCCATTTCATTAAACCTGTTACATAAACAGCTGAAAAACCAGCAACTGACATGGTAGCAGTGTGTAATTAGAAATGCTTTCTAATGCATTTCATTGACAGTTTTAAAAATACAAGTTCCTTCTCAAAATGTAAATCAGTATGCAGCTCTTAAGCCTAAAATTAACTGCCATTCTTGGCCAACAAAGTTTAAAACAATATGATGCAGCAGAGCTGCCAGCCTAAGGGAGGTTAGCACAGAAACACTGGTGTCATTACATAAGAGAAGAAACTAAGATTTTTCTTGCAATAGGATTTCTGTATAGCACCTGATGGTGTGCTGGTTGTGAGGCTCCGAGCCTGCCAAAGATTTACATCAAAGTAGGATGTAAAGAAACTCTTTAGTGTGAGGGTTGGTGAGGCACTGGAAGAGGTTGCCCAGAATAGCTGTGGATGTTCCATCCCTGGAAGTGTTCAAGGCCAGGCTGCATGGGGCTCTGAGCCACACAGTCCAGTGGAAGGTGTCCATGCTCATGGCAAAGGGGTTGGAACTATATGATCTATGAGGTCCCTTCCAACCCAAACCATTCTATGATCTTTGAAGAATAAAGAAACTCATCATTTGTACTCAAACTGAAACCCAACCAATGGACAACTGAATTAGTAGTCCAAAGTTTGTAGAGGCATTTCCTCAGTAACTGTCTTCTAAGTCCTTTTCTATCAATTTGTCCCTGCCTAGGAAAAAAAAATGAAGTTCCTACTTGAATACTGGGCTGAAGTATGTTTCCTTAGTAGTGGAGTAAGGATCAGTGAAGAATGCAGTTTGCATTATTTTCTGCTTTCATGCTGAACTTGTCTAACAAAAATTACTGTTATGTAGAAGAGGGAACTAAAGTTTTGAAACAGAAAGCTTAAAGAAACATTAGAATGAAGTGCATTAAAATCTTCATGTCTGCTAGTCACTGCTGCCTCCATCCCAATGTCAAACATAAAAGCTCTCTAGACTGTTATGGTCAGTTTTGAGGAAGTCTGTTATAAGAAAAAGTAAAGTAACATGTATTTCCCTTTGGATGCTGTCATCTTTCACTCCTGTCCAGACTGTTTAATTGGCCAGATTTGCTGGAAAGCAATTCCAGGCACTCTGGGGACCAGGCATGCTGCTTCAGTGATGTTTCCAGCTCCTGCTGAACTATGAGATTATGGACTTGAAATGGGAATTGAATTTAGGTCTCCCATTTGGCAGCAAAAAGCATGACATTTGACTTAAATCAAGGACTGTGTTTTAAAGGTTAAAACCAAACATATAAGTAAAAGAGCAACAACTGAGAAGCTTGCTTGTAGAAAAGCCCTGATGATCTAATTAAAAAAAAAAACAAACTACTTACTATTACTCACTAGTGGTCCTGAAATTTTATTTAAATTATGAGATCAGGCTGATAGAGCCACCTTCTTAAAGCAAGAAGACCTGGACTGTGTTACTATCATTTAGTGGTCACATGAAAACCTCCCCCATCATTAAAACCCCCACAGTTTTCTGAGCTAATTCAGTGTATAATATATTCCAATCAGTGTGATCAATGACATTACATTTCAGCCTAGAGCATTAATGAGCTCGGAAACTTTAACCCTGTTGACACAGGCCTCACTTCAGCAGTGAGCCCCAGTGGGCCAAATGGTCCCTGCAGAAGAGGCCATGCATTGGTGCCAACCTTTGCACAACACCTTTGCACGGGGATCTGTGGCACCTGCAGGTGACCCAACACTCAGAGACATGGCAAGGGCTGGATGACCCCCTGACTCTCCCGTGCATGGACTGTGAGGGTATGAAAGCCCAGGTTTTCCTTTGTTTGGGGTCCACTTGGAGACACCTGGCTCAGTTCGAGCTGTTATTTTGTTGTTGCACCATGCTTAGATTATTTTAAGGACGGAGACATCTGAGGCTCCACTATGGGAAACCAGGGGTCAAGCAGGTAAGGAGACCTGGTGTGACTGTGTGAGTTTGGGGGGTGTAGCTGCAAAGGGGCCTTGGTCTCAGATCGGGGTGCAAGTGTGACTGACAAAGTGGCTCTGGATGCCAGACAGGGAAGTTCCTCAAAAGCATCCTAAAATCTCCGAAGTGTTCTATGTTATTCTGACCATGGAGGATCAAGGCCGTATTTTCTGCCACATTACTACTTTCACAGCTTCATCATAATCTTGCTACTAATCACTTCTATTGTACATAAATACTTTATAGCTCTATTTCCTGGACACAGCTTATGGGTGTATGGACTTTTGATTTGAAATTAATTAAATATTGCCCAGCTGAAAAAGTGCTAAAAATACCCGCACCACTGGAAATTTTATGTACAGCTTGGTGATAGAAACTTCAAAGACAATGTGTCTGCAGCAGTGTCCTCTTTAGAAGTGTATTTACATATTGTTGATGATTTTTAAATTTTTTTTTTAAATGCTTGATATTTGTCTCTTGACGTTTAAAATAGTCTCTGGAGACTGACTTCACAGGAGATTTGTTGCAGATGATGAGCATTTTTCCTGTAGGATTACTAATACCATGAAGAACAAGGTGGGAGCCACTGAATTGTTACTTACGCTGGGCTGTAGGTGTGCATGGAGCTGTACTGACAAATGAAAATGGAGTTAGGCTTGTGTTTGGTTTTGACTGTTTATGGCCAAGTAGTCTGATGTGAAACTATCTCCAGTTCTCATCATCCAGGATAATGGGCACAGTGTGAAGGGATAAACTAGCCGAGAGTTAGGCCATCCTTGGGTCTGTTTCTGTAGGGATTAGGATTGGAACCTGTTTTGCATTTGGAAAGAAACCTGGAGTGTCTAGTGAGCCTACACCCAAGAGGCTTTTACAAAAGGAGGCTGTGGGGCTGCACTGCCTGGGAAATGTCCTCCCTTCGCGCACACCCCTAAGAAACAAGAGTCAGGAGCACAGGCTGTGAACATTCTTCCTGCTGCACATAACACACAGTTTATGTTTCCAGAATCCACCCTGCCTTCTGCACTGGTGGTTGCTGGTACTTGCCTTTTTTTTTTTTTTAACTTTTATTTACACCTAACTTTCCCTTGCTGAACTGCAATCCAAAAAAATTATGCAAACCATGTCTGAATATGCATGTGCTCTGTAACCATCGGTGCAGCCAGAAGCGAGGGCTGAGATGGGTAGCATCCACAGCATCTTCTGTCATGCAGCCTCATAGTGAACTTTCCTCAGACACCGAGATGGAACAGCAGGGAGCCTTTCACTGCCGCCAGCGGACTCGCGGTATCAAAGTTTGGCGATGCTCCGACGGAGCTCCGCAGGGGACGCGGAGGAAAGGTGATTTTCAGGGCCGGGGCAGAGCTCCGCGTTTATTGGGGCAGAGCCCGGTAGCTGCTGGTCCAGAGAGCCGGCTGTGAGGGCAGGTGATCCCCCTCGTTTAGCTGTGCCACTGGCCACGTGATGAGAAAATGGTGGAGGATCCGTATTCCCAGTAAACTGCTGCGGAGCCAGGGATGCTGGAGTGCGGCGCTAAAGCATCTTCGCTGTTTTCGCGGTAGAAAGGCCTTTTCGAGTGTTTGGAAGGTAAGCGTCGCTTTGCTCGGAGAGGCAGATATGCAGAAGGTTTTCTGATTCACAGCTCTGTTGTTGCAGCTACTTTAGACAGAAAAAGGGTAAATGTTAAGTCAGCATGATGCAAAGCACCCAGGACCTCATTACTGAAAACAGGGCAGCTGTATTTTAATTCTGCAGCTTTTTATGAGAGAAGCTTACATCAGTTCAATGAGATTTCTTTTGTCTGAGCACAGGCATGGTATTTATAATTAGGAAACTAAACTTCACTGCACAGTCACCTAACGTGTCGGATTATTTTCAGATTATTTGCTTAGCTCTAAGGAATGGTGGACAAAAAAGGAACGAAAGGGCATTGTCAGCAGATGGCTTGCTTTTAAAACTGCTGAATTACTGGTATCTAAGCTGTTTGTGATAGCTCTTATTGTAGACTACTTGACAATATAGTTTTCTTTTTTCCCCCCTATCTACTGAAGGATTTGGTTTTTGTATTTTTTGCAATCTCCTCATAAAATGTTGCAATGAACAGAATATGTAATCTTTGAAGGTTAATTGATCAAGAATGCATCAATAATCTCAGTGGTAAGAGGACTGAAAAATTACTGCAAAAGTTGGTGTGTGCAGGTAGTATTTTTGTTTAAATTTAATTATAGGAGCTTGATTCTGCTCCATTCAGTTGCTTGCTTGCTTTTCTGTGTGTGGTGAAGGAATGAAAATATTCTTCAGTTC
>VXBX01004228.1:61073-73699 GCA_013400415.1 Scytalopus superciliaris | reverse complement strand
CAAATTGTAGTGATTTTCAAGATGAATTGAAATGCATAGACTATCTAAATACTGGCTACCTTCACTGAAAGGAAATGTGTGTAGGTTTGTTTGGTGCATTTAGCCAGAATTGTTCTAAGTTGGGGGGTGGGGGAGGAGGCAGGCAGAGATGTAATTTCTGGGTTTACCTTAATTAATACGACTGGGAAGCAGAGCTGTTTTGAGAAAGGGAGGGATGTGGGGCNCAGAAAATTCATGTAGTTAAAGACTAGTCTAGTTTTCATGTAAATTCAGTACCTTAAAATCTGCTAAAAGCAGTCTCTTGTGGTTTTGTGACATGTCTTTATATATTAAGCAGTAACAGGAGAGCAGTATTCTTTAGCAGGTTGTAATTTATTTGTAGGAAAAGGATAGAAAAAACCCCCACTCAATCTTTTAGGCCACACTCTCTATTCTGGCAAAAGATACAGCTCTCAAACTTAAAAAGAAATAATGGATAGATGAGAATATAATTTTGATAGCACCTGTGAATATTACGGTTTTCTTATCACTGCAGTGTTCCTCAGGGCTCCAGACACTTCCTATCAGATCAAAGATCCAGAAAATTACAGTGGTACTGCAGCAACAAATGATACTGAGACAGAGGGGAGGATGGGAGTGACGTTCCAGTTGCTTGACATATTTCATAGTTTACCTACTTGGTTGTCTTTTAGACATTGAAGGAAGTAGTTTAGCTGTTATGGGATTTTATGAATTAACTTGTTCGGTCATTACTTAGTAGTTCCCAGTATATCCTGTAGTTTGTGGCCTCTATAGCTATGAAAAGTAGCAGCAGATCAGATTGCCTTATTTCAGGCTAACAGATGAAAGCTGACTGTGTCCTGCAAGAATAAGATCAATCTCCTTAGCAGAAAACGCTGGCAGCAAACTCTAAGAGAGCTGTCTGATGGGCAGCAGCCAGCAGGATACACCCTCACCTGCATTTTTAAAGCAGTAGAGCATATAGCTAATCTTGCCCTTGTATCTTCCCAGCTATAGTGTGTGAGGAGTGCCATGTGGAGGAAGCAGAAGCCCCATTTTCTCACCTCGTTTCCTGAACATTACGTCTCCAATCTGGCATTTCCTGTCACTCTGACACTTTCACAGCGTTTTTGCTATGTCTGACAATATCCTCTCTCCCACACTTAACTTGATTTTTATCTTCCTGCTGCTTCTGTGGTCCTTCCAACTCGGTGACAGAGTTCTGCTTCTGAAAATAACTGATGGCTTTCTGGATCTCCCATCTCCCTTTGCACATGTCTTTTAGACCTGACATCTGCAGGTTCTGAGAATCTTTCCTGCTTTGAGCATGGCCTTGCCAGTGCAAGCAAGCTACAGGACAGCCAGGTTATGTGCCCTGATGAGGAGTCTTCCCTGGCTCCTGGTTGGGGCGTTTCCCGTTTTTTTCCAAGCTGCAGTTCACCCAATATGGATAGGAACTTCTCAGGTACCAATTTACACCCATTAAGATATTTCCATTTTAATCTGCTGGTTAAAATTACTATTCCACATTCTGCATTTTCACTTAAATTCCCCTACTCTTTATTACATCTCTGACATCTGCAGCTTTAAGAGAGACCAGAGTTTAACATTAATGCCTTTTTAGAGCCTTTTCTTAGCCAAGACAGGGAAAATGCAGCTGTTAATTACTATTTGTAAGTTTGCCTAGTATGTAAGATAGGAATCTAAATTATAATTATAACATTGAACATTATAACTGGTGAAATCCTAGTTGCATTAACATCGAAAAGATGGAAAGGTGAAAGTTTTGGCAGGACAGCAGCACAGAAATGAAAAGAGAACACAAATTCACAATATCTAAGGTATTGCAGAAATAAATTTTGTTTGAGAAGGATGAGGAATAAGGTCATAGGACCAGAGAAAAGCAATATGAGTGGAGGAAAGATAGAAGTCTTAAAATATAAAAAAAAAAAGTTGCCATGTATCTTTTGCTGCATATCAGCATATTATGTAAAGGCTGCACTTGATATCAAAGGAGTAAAAGAGTACAATAAAAACTGGTACGTTTTGATGTTAAGTGAGTTCTTATGATTAGCAGCTCTAAACATCATCTTTTATGCATGTGAGCAAGACCGATCTCACCTGTTTTAAGATGCTTTGTTAAAACATTTGAGTCCAGCTAGTATAGGATGGTAATAAGTATCATTATAGTTATACATCTCAGCATTCATACACACAGAGGAAAAAAATGCATTAAGCAGTGCAAGAAGTTGACAGTATTACAGAAAAGCCAAGTAGTAAAGAGGAAATAGCCATGAAAATTCAGATGTTAGCTCAGTTTCAGAACTAATGGTTATTACTGATGGTTAAGAGCAGGCCAAAGCATTTTAGTATGTCTTCCTTTGGAAACAAATATGTTTGATAAAGTGTAGATTCTAATAATAGCTGGAGGGGAGTTTCCACAAGTCCAGTGAGGATCTTGGTATGGTGTAAATTTTAAAACTTCCAAAGATTTTTTGGCTTTTGATCCCGCAACCTCAACTGCACTAACTACTCTCAGGGCATTAGCGTACTTCCTGACAGTGCAGATGGCTGCCCTGGGTAGAAGGTGCACGCTGCCTTTTCAAGCACTGTTCATGTGCCAGTTGCATCGTTTGGAACTGTAGGTATTCTGATGAATGGTCTTAGCACCGCAGTATAGCAGGAAAAGGGTCACTTTGAACCCCACGCTCTGGAAGGAAAACAGATTTTAAAGCAAGGAAGACTAAAACTAGAGTTTTCTAAAGGATTAATTAATTGCTTGATGAAAGTAAAAGGTTGTAATCAGGTCCCAGATCTGTGATTAGGCCCAGCATCTTAATAAATTCTAGAAACACAATTTTCAAACGAAATGTATTTTCAGGTTACGTTTAAGAATTGATTTACCTTCTACTTTCTGTTCTGGCATTACCATGTTACAGTAGATATGTATGTTTGTTCAGCAGTGGTTATTGATTAACAGACCATCTAGATATGTGGAATATTATTTGTAGAATACTAACAATATTTATTAAGAGCAGAGAGATCAGATAAGCTGAAACATGCCTTCTAAATGCTAATACTGCTTTGAGCCTACACAACACATTGCCAGACCTTGTTATCTTTCAATATTGATAGAGGAGCACCCATCACACATGTTCCCCAACTTTATGTTGTTAATCCTGGCAATTTTCCACTGTCTCAGTGAAGATTAAGGAACATTGATCTAGGTCCCTAACAGAGGACAGCTTCTGTCTTAGGGCACGACCATGTAGTAGTTCATGATTGCAGTGCCAAAGCAAAGAAATAGATGTTAAGTGACATGTTATTTCTATCTTAGAATTTGTTACTCTCTACCTGCTTTTGCACACAGCATATTGACTTAGGATAGTATTATTAGAGTGGTAATATTAGTAAGCAGTAGGTTCTGCACTTCACTGGAAAAGGCATAGTTGAAAGCAGTGCTGTTTTACGGACACAGTCTGAAAACGTTGCCTTAAGGATTTTCTTCTGTCTGTGTTCATGCCATGAAGTTATTATGAGGTGTGGGGCAAGTTATCAGGAGCCAGAAGCTGCTTGAATCGCATACATCTTTCTCCTCTGACCCCTGACTGAATTGGGGTTTCTTCGGGTGCCCAGCTGAAGCCATTGGAGTCTGACTGTACTAGGTATTTTTGGTGGGAACTGGTCATGAGGATCAGTAATGCCAGATAGAAGAGGTTATAAAATGCTGCATACTCAGAAAGAAACCCAGATGTTTTTAGGCATCATGTATCTGAAACTCACAACTAATGGATACTCTTAAAGTTACTTTTTCTGATTCTCTTCTGTAACAGTAATTTATTATCTTTAACTCATAAAGCTGTTGTCCAAGGTATGTTAAATTACTTTTTTTTAAATATTATTTAGGTGATTAGTAGCTCTGAAAAGCACCAGAAAGGGCTGATGGCCCTGTCTTTAGAGCAGTGTTTGAATGTTACATGGTTAGTAATGCTTGAGGATGCAGAAAGGACAAGATAGTTATTATATACATTGGGTTGCACTGTCTTTCCTGTAGCATCCTTCCACCTGCTAGTGACAAACCTCCAGGAAGAGACTTTGGGAGCTTTGTGTTCTCCTGCAGGCAGGATCAGTCTGGCTTGAATTTCTAAGACCCCATTTCAGCAAGACATCTAGGTTTGGATCTTCAAATTCCCCTCATTCTCTATTAAGATGTGTCTTTATTTCATGTGGCAGGAAGTCACAGATAACTGAAGAAGCCTGGAGCCTTGGATCCCTTCCATAAGACAGCCTCATCCATGGCCATATGCATAAGGTTGCTGAAATAGCCTAGTGAGTTCCGCTATGCCTGTTGACTTAAGACTCGTCCCTCCATGACTCTCTGCATCCTTCCGTGGCTTTGCCTGCTCCTCCTGTGCTGTGACACAGGGAGGGAGCTGGCAGGGAATCAGTGTGTGGCTGCCTGGCAGCAGTGAAAGCAGCAGTATGTGCTTAAGAAAAGCAGCTTTTAATTTTTAACAGTCTGAAACTGGTGAGAGCAGTCAGGAGAGCCTACTACTATGAGTGGCTACCTGGGGAAAAAGGAAGCCTACAGTATTGATTAAAAAAGAGGAACAAGGAAAAGATAGATAAATAGATACTAAACAATGAATTTGAATAGAGAATAGGAAAAATTTTCATAGAGAATGGTTAAAAATATATTCATTGGCCCAAAGTGAGAATTTTAACCTTTTTCAAATCTTGTGGCTAGAATACAGGATTTTTCTACAGAGGCAGTATTACCTCTTGCTGACATGCCTAACCTTTTCATCCAACTTTCATGCTGAAAATGAGTAAAATACCAGTACCTGGAAAACACTGAGTAACAGTATAACCAATAAAAGAAGACGTAAGTCTGAAAAGTGAAGTATGAAAAACAAGGAACTTAGATTTTTACTAATTTTTAGCAGTGTTTTTTTCTGTGCCTGTCATAAGTGACATGCTTTTCCGTAAAATGGGATTATTAGCATATTACCTACTATGCAGCAAGCAGTATGACAGTGTTTAGTTAACATTTGCACAGATGGTTGATTAATAAACCTTTTGGCTCAAACAAATCACCACAGCTATTTTTTTCTTTTTTTGTTACATCCAGATGCGGGAATAAAAGTCTTGTTCTAGTGCTCAATCTGTAAATTTTTCCTAAACTAATTTGTGATTAAAAGCTACAAAATAAATAGCACAGTTAATTTAGTATACTAACATATGGTTGCTAAATGCAGGTCTTGGGAGGTTATAAAATTAATCCATTTTTACAAGTCACCTGTATACAGTATAATTATTTTACACAGCTGTGAGTAAAAGTAATTACTTCTTTTATTTATAGTCTCAGATATCCTGGAGTGGATTCCTTCCAGTATGCTCATTTTCTTGGTATGAAGATGTACTGGAAGCATCGCCTCTGACTGATACTGACTAAATCTTGCACAGTGTATGTCACTTTGATTTGTTGCATACTCTGCTACAGTTAGGGATCATTAATTCTGCTGAACCTAAAAAATTTACACTGCGGTCTCTTTTATCTCTGAGTAGGCATCTGTATAAATTTTTCAGTTTTGTCTAGAAGTTTTGTAGCAAAGAACTAGTTATAGGAAGTAATTTTGGGTTCACTGCTAATGGCTTTCTTCAAATCTTAGTGTATAGTCCATTTGGGGTTTGGGGGACTAATGTTCATGGCTTCTTTCTCTGTTTTTTTTCTGTGTATTTTCATCAAATTTTCTTTACACTAAACCCCATATTTTGTCAGCTGCTATTTTTCAATTTTATATGCCAAAACTTTCCTAGTTCATCTTTTGGCTGCAGACACAGTTGTTACTGAAGTATTTTCAGCAGTTCTCTGACCGTGTAGAATATCACTACACATCTTACATGGATGATAAGTATCAAAATGCAATCATACAGATTGAATTAGTTTTGTTACTAAACTATTAGCATTAAAGTTTATAAAATAACACAGCTCAGTTATAACAGTTTATGCAGTTGTGCCTATAACTAGAAGAACCATCCCCTATTTAAAATGAAGGACAGAATGACTGTTCTATGTTTTCTGAGCACTCCAAGAAAAAGTAGTGAAAGTAGAAAGTAGGCATTTGCTGTTATTGTAAAACATACTATTGTAGTGATGGTCTGCAAACCTCTATTATCTTTTTCTGAACAGAAATGGCACAACAATTACAAGCACACATATATAAGAAAGAAAGATGTTTTATTTGGCTAGAAATGCAAAACAGTTTCATTTCTAAAAATGAAATAATGTGTGAAGTGTTTAATTGTGATAACAGAATGGGGTTTGGTACCTTTAGTATGAGATGAGGTGAATGAGGTGAATGCTGGAGTAGTGTCCTTGTTTTGACTCAGATGGAATTCATTTTCTCTTAGTAGCTGGTACAATGTTGTGTTTTGGGTTCAGTGTGAGAATAATGTTGATAACACACTGATGTTTTAGTTGCTTCTAAGTAGTGCTTACCCTGAGTCAAAGATGTTTTCAGTGTCTCATGACCTACGAGCAAGGAGGTGCACAGGAAGCCAGGAGGAAGCATAGCTGGAACTGGTGACCTGAGCTGGCCAAAGGGATATTTCACAGTGTAGTACATCATGCGTGGTGTATAAACTGGGGAGTTACCTGGAAAGGTGGCTGATAATGGTTCAGGGATAGAGTTGTTGTTATTAATTTCTATTATTATTAATTATCATTATTTTACCTTGTTTCCAATATAAACTGTTCCTATCTCAACCCACAAATTTTATTATTGATTCTCTACCCCATCCCACTGGCATGGGGGAAGTGAGCAAGTGGCTGTAAGGTGCTTTGTTGCCAGCTCAGCTTAAACGATGACAGGTAGGTGCAGAGATGGGTGATAAGCGAAACACTCCTTCTAAGTCAGATATCTGGTGGGATATTTTGGCTTTAAATTTATATAAATTTCTGTAGCACTGAATCGTACAATGAAGAAGAATACAGCAATTAAGAGAACACTTTTTGTGTTTTCAGTCACTTCTGTGATTTGCAGTTTGTGGAGTGCTTAACCTGTTTCCTGTAAGCTCCACTTCTGAGGCTTTTAATTGCTTCTTAGTAGGACAGAATCCTCATTTTGTCTTAGACATCTTCCAGGTGGATCAATCAAATCAGCATGAGACCCATCAGTGAGTTGATTCTGGCACCAGAAAGGCCACAGATGGATTTACATAAGATACTGCATACTCTGGCCTTTGGCCTGGCAACACACTTAACCCTCCTTAATCTTAGCTAAGGGTGCTTACAGATGGAGCTGCGCTGAGAGTCATTGGACAGGCATTACTGGATAAATGCCAAGGGCATTTTAATACCTGCCAAGGAAAATACTGTACTCTCATGTCCAATCCCTCAAGTTCTCATTTCTGTTTTCCTGGGCCATGTACTTGCATTAAGGGTGGTGTCACAGGGTGGAGATGGGAGGAGTTCAAAGAAGAAGAATTCTGTACTGCCTGTGTGCTGAAAGAGTAACTGAAGGAGTTTAAGTTCCCTTCATTGTTACCATACCAGAAGTTTCATAGTGTATTTTTCTTCAAAACAGCTGACTTTTTTAATGCAAACTAGTGACAAAGTGGGCTATAAGCAGGAATTTTAGTTCCTCCAAGATGAGGATGTACCTGCATCATGTGTGCAATTTGAGAATATGAAAAATGTTTGTATGTCTATAGTCTCTGAAAAACTTTTTCATTGTACTTCATCTCCTCTCCTCCTTTAATGTCCAAACCAAGCAAGTGTTAATATGAGCAGAGGAGATTTCATCCAGGTCATTCCTTTTACTCATCATACTTTGAAGCTTCATAAAAAACCTTTGACATCTTGTGCAAACTTAAGTATATAAGTATTTCTGTATATAAAGGGAACAGCAGGGAGGAAACATGATTTACTTGTCTAGGAAAAGTGGTTGGCAGTTGTGGGCTTCACTTCAGATTAAATTTCTGAAATGGTGAATACAGAAGCCTGGGAAAACATAGACAGTTTATAGGCTGGTGAGTAAATTATGGGTTGGGGTGGAGCAATTTGCTTTATAAAGGTGACAGTAACAGCTGGATTAATGTTGCTCTCTTTTGCAGGTTGTAGGTGTTCATTCAGAGCAGGGCATTGGAGACATTTCTTGTTTTAGACTAAAGAAATTAACTTCTTGATATGTAATTGCTGTAGAGAAGCTTGGGATACTGGTGATATATATCACAGATGACTCAAGGGTGAGGCAGCACAGCCCATAGGGATTATGACATATTGCTGTGAATATTCAGAGCTGCTCTTTCCAAAATAGCAGAATGCTGCTGTACCTAGAAAAGTCAAGAAGGATAACTTTTATTCTGAGAAACACTGATTTGAGAGGGCACTAAGAATTATTTAAAGCTTATTAGTTTATTGAGCTGTAAGAATGTTTGAACCAAAAAAAGCAAGGAAAGTACTTCAGCCTCCAGTCTCTCCTCCTTTGATACGAATTTGGTATCTGCCTCTGATCCACCTTTGAGAAACAAGGGGGTTTTATCTGTTTCTGAACAAGTATGTAGACCTGAATGTCAGAGCAAATAATCAGTAACTTGATTCCCAATGCAGCTGATCCTTAAATGACCTGTCTGTATACAACATAAAAGAAGTCATTTATGACACAAAAAACGTTAATTGACTTTGACCTCTGTTCCAAGTAAAAGATCCCTTTTTTAATCAATCCAGTAAATCATACCTGATTAGAATGGACCTTTCTGAAGGAACTTGATTTATTTCTTCAATAAGGAGTACTTACTAAAATGGGATTAAAAATAAAAATATTTTTCTTTCTCTAATATTTTTGGCCATACCATCCATTGTATCAGTTGCTCCTGTATGGGAGGCAAGGGATTTTATAAACCATAATTTTGGAAGCGTGTAAAGTAGTCTGTGGGAAACGAAGGGGAGATAGTTAACCTGCTTTAAAGCTTCTAGAGTCTGTCTTCCATTATTAGGGTTCTTGCTGAGATCTACAGAGAGCTTCTGCACAGCCAGAAATTATTCTGAAAGGTGCTGAGCTGCTCAGCATAACATGTTCTCAAAATTCAGTTCTGAGAAAAATCCAGTTTCAGAGAAATGAGGAGCCATGTCTGTAGAACACGACCTTCATCCATCCTGCTTGTTCTCTTACTGATGGCAATTCTGGAGCCATATGGTAGGGTACAGTGTCACAGAAGTCATGATCACTGACTGGCTTTCTAAACCCGTGAGATTTGAAATATGCCTTTATTGCCTATTAATTTATGACTGAGCAAATAGGAAGTTTCAGTGAACATAAGGCATGTATGTCTGGCAGGAGTCTTTAATCAGTTTGGGTAAAGTACAAGATATCTGGAAAAACAGGACTGGTTCCAAGTCAGACTCTTTCTTCTCCTAAAAGCCTGTTGACTGTTTTTGACAATAAGTAAGAACCTGACACAATTTAGGATAACAAAAACAAAATCAAAACCAAGCAAAAAAAATCAACCCCCCTCACCTCCCAGAAAACCCAAACAAACTGAAAAAAAAACCCATGAAAATTTGATCTCTGCTAAAAATCTTCTGAACAGGTTATAGGATCTTATATGTGATTGAACATACAATGGAGAACCTTGTGTCGGCAGTGCTTTTGGTACTGGACTTGAACTAATTTTTAAATGCCCACTTTGACCCAGAGCTTTCAGGACCACAGACTTTTACTTACCAATTAAATATCCCAATGTGAACAATATGGGTTGTTGACATTAATAACACTGTGCCAGCAGAATAAAATCAGAGATTGTCAGAAAAATTCTTATGCTGTTTAACTGTAATCCCTAAGTGAGAGAGATTTTTTGAGTAGACTACCTGTGCCTCTTTTTTTCCAGAAATTGAAACACAAGTATCTTTCAATCCCTAGAAATGTAATCTTCCTCTAAATACAACTGTGATATAAAATTCTGGTTTAACTCAGCTGTAGTTGTCCCAGTGAAAGCAGAATAATATTTCAGATTTTTGTTGTGAAAGTGTAAGATACTCTAGAGAAAGCAATACCAGCTGAAGTATCTATGTGTTAAAAAAGGAATAAATAAAACAGAGATGCCACAGGGAGAAAAGTAGTCTTAATGCAGTGCTAGAAATGGCACGACTTCAAATAATTCTGCCCCAGGCATTGCAAAAATTTTAGGCAACTCTAAATTTGTGAATTAATGATTTATGGAAAATTGCTTTTTTCAGATTATAATTATCGCTCTTTCTGTAGGGATAGAGTATCTAAAACTCAGTCATCCTCATACAGAGGAGAAGGGATCTTCATTCTGCTCAAATATCTTCTTGTTTTATGCAGAAAATAATGTCTCTTTTTCATACAGAAAGCCTGAAAATTCACTGTCCTCCTGTGTCTTAGTTTTCACACAGCTTTGAGTGTTTTCTTTCAGATAATGTCTTGCCATAATTTCCAAAGCTTGTTCAGTAAGGAATTACCATTTGATCTGATAAGGCTGTAAGAAATATTATAAATTAAGAGTTTATATTACAGTATCAAAACCGTATTCTGTCCAATCGCAACAAAAAGCCTTGAGTATCCATAAGTCATCATCTGACTAGACATGAGCTACTTTGATCAAAGAACTCTTCATATTTTTATTTCTGTGAAGGTTAATAATACCCCAAATAAAATCTTAATCTGAATTAGTATTCATCCTCCCCTCACACTCTCTTCCCCACCACTGTGGTTTCTTACCTTATCCAACTGTTACAGCACTTCTTCAGAATTCAGATTTTTCTCTGGTAAGTTCAGGTGAATGAATTAGACTTCATTACATGTATTTTATTGAATAGACACCAAAAAAAAAAGCCAAAGACTCTGATGAGTTATTTGCATAAGTTGTGATGGTATTGACTGCTTTGAACACTGATAATTCTGCAGAGTAGGGGAAAAAAAGGAAATGGTACCTTACAGACAATTGGTGCCATTCATTTTATTCATGAGCAGGATACCTTTCATCAAATTTTTTCACTATTCTATTGTGCATCCAAAGAGAAAGATTATTTCAAGCCTGATTTGACAGTAATTAAATATATTCCAGAATTGGCATGTTTTGTAAAAAATTATTAAGCTGTTTGTCTCTGTATTTGTGAAAGATACACTATAGAGTATGTGAGGATAAAATCAAAATTAGTAAAACCAGTTTTTATTGAGAGGTGAGGCTTGATTATGAGTTGAGCAGCACAAGCATGTTTGACTGTATTCTTTATGGCCTCATGAAAGAGTGGAAGTTGACTAATTTCCATGTCTGTACTGGGAATTTAAGGGCATGGGGCTTGAGGTAAGGATCTTATTCAACTTTAAGCACAGTGAAACCTTTGGCAGGCCTACATATACACATTTATATTTAATTTGTATGAAATTATCAAGAAATCACAGAAGCTGTGATACTCATACTCTGATACAGTGATTGACCAGAAGAGTCTTGTCTGCACATGGTAAGATGATGAGGGTAGTCATTCTCATCAGGAAAGTGAGGGTAGTAAGAAACTAGGAGCAACAAGCCAAGCCTATTCAAATCTGTTCAGCTGAATAATTCAGAACATAGCTAGCTGATGCTGTGGCAGGGAAAAGTACCTTCTTTGATGTCATCACAGTTCTTTTAGTCAAAGTGTAAAAACAGTCTGTTCTTCAAATTTTGTGGGGAAAAAAACTAGATACTTTGGAACAGTAATATAATTTATAAAATACTACAATTATTTTGATAAAATATATGGAGCTTTCTTGAAGTCATACATTTTCAGTGCAGATAGTTTGAAAGCTGTCAAGAGTGTCCTGAAAATGTAAAATGATGTTTCCTATTTGCAGGTCAACTATCCTTCCAGCAAGTATTTTGTAAAATACTTGAATAGCAAATAGACATGAGAACAGTTCAAGTCAATTTGCTTTAAACATTCAACGACCTTTGTTGCTATTTTCACCACTTAATGCCTTTTCCTTGTCTTACATATGTACGAAAGTTGTCATGCAATTTCCTATTATCTTCCTAAAAGTGGAGTCTAGGTAGTTTATTTTGCAACATTTTAGTCTTTGAAAATCTGTGATATAGTTTTAGTTCTCATTTTTCTACTTTCTGAATTATTTCAGTACATCTGCTGCTTCAGTGTTACTGATTTGGGTCAGAATTGCTCTAAAATGCAAATGATACCAAAAGAATGAAAAAAAACCCACTCATCTCATTTTTGCTATACAGTAACTGTATATACAGTCATGAATATACTGTTTTACAAAGAGTAACTGAAGCTCTCTGCAATGATATGTCTAGTTTGCTGGATGACAAAATGCGGAAGCCGTTGACCGAAGGAATCGAGCTCACAAGGAACCACACGGACACAAAGGCAGTGGGCTCCAAATGAGCTATCATTTATTTGCAGCGGGGGTTTTTATAGGGTAAATCAGGATCATTATGGCATGGAGGGTAGTTACAGGGATGGGATTGGGCAAACCTAGGGGCGGAGATAATAACCGTGGCAACGGGACAGCCAACCAGAAACGGCTCTGCAAACAGCCAATGGGATTCCAGGGTTCAGAGGGCTGGCGGGAAAGTCTGAGGGAGAGGCGGGAAAACCATGAGGG
>VXBX01004228.1:38989-58112 GCA_013400415.1 Scytalopus superciliaris | reverse complement strand
TCTTGATCTTAATGGTTCCCAACCCAGAAGGATAAAGCTAACTGCTCCAAACATCAATCTCTCTTTGGACCAGAGTGAGGGGTCTATACTTTCTGATGATAATTTGGATACACCAGATGAAATTGACATCNGGGTGCAGAAAGAAAGAGTACAGCTGATCTGATAAAGTAAGAGCAGCTACCTAGAGAGAATCAAATTTAAAGTCATGTCTTTGTCCAGTACCACAGGACTTGTCTGTAAACGTGAAGGAGAAAGCAGTTGATCCTTGTTGTAGAGAAGGCTATAGCTAACTGCAGCTTAGTGCAGTGCTGCCAGCTCTTGATTGCAGCACTTGGGAATATAACTGTGCAAAATGCATTGGCTGAAGCAAGCTGCAGCAAAGACCTTGGAGGGCATAAGTGAGTGCTGAGAGGTCTCTTGTTAGGAAGAAATGTCTGCTTTTTATTCCCCTGTGTCATCAGAAAGCTGAGAGGTGTAAGGTTATGTATGGCGTGATAAAACTGGCTCAGCTGATGGAACAACAGAATTCCTCATTCCACTGATTTAAATACCGATTCTCAGCAGGGCTAAGTTGTGCAGTATAGATACAACCTGAAGTGTGCAATGGATACTTCACTCTTCCTTCACACTTCAGTGATTTTCTGTCGTAGATGCAGGATGTGAAAGTGTTTTACGCTGTTTTATTCACTGTAGTTACTCTCATGATCTACAAAACAGGGTGTTAACACTCATTCCTTGCTAGTACCTTATAAAACATTACAAGAATTCTAATCACTGATGTAAATACATACAGATCATAAGTTATTTGAGGGAAAAATGAGTGTGATCATTTTACTATGCACAGCAGAAAGAAACTTTAAAACTGGATCAGTTCAAACTGAATTTTCCCATACATTTACATTTTCTAATGCTAGTGAGGTGACTTGAGCATACAAGAACAGTTGCATCATTTTAAGTGATATTGCCAAAGAGGGCATTACTGTATGCTCAGTCATGGCTGAGCATCTCTAATGTCACTTCTCATTAGAAGGCCGATTTCCTTATGGGGAGATGCAGAGTGTGATGATGACTTGCTTGATGGTTAGCAGATTTTATAGCAAAGGTTAAAACTAACACACTGACACATGGGCTCACATGCTTAGACTGTTGTAATGACTGTGTGAGAGAAAAAAAATCTGTCTGCAGAACAGATTTTACCTTTAAGCCCTCAGGTAATTAAATTCAGTGATTTTGGTGGCAGTTGTATTTATGGCAAGCATTTCTTCCTGGTGGGTTTTTTTGCTGCTTTCTAAATGTGATGGTTTGTTCAGTTCTTAAAGTTGGACCTATTTCCCTGAACACCTGTGTGAAGAAGTCAAGATCACTGGGATTTTGGTGACATTTTTATAGTTATATGGTTTTACACATAATATAGTCACAAAAATTTCTTCCACTTAGATGAGCCATGAACAGAGAGTAGAATAGGGGGAAAAAATCAACTTTTTTATCAAAATAAACCAGCAATAGAAGAAGTTGGCTGTATATGTGAATCTGATAGCTAAGATTATAGTCATAAGAACCAGTGCAGAATGGTTTAATTGCATGGTAAACAGCCTTTGTTATCTTTGTACTTCTGTACTCTACTGTTAACTAGTATGCACTTAGATGGTACCAGCACTCACAGCCTCACACAGCTCAACGTTCCTAACCCGTGTCAAACTCAGCTAAGTAAATACTAGAAGATGTAGCTGCTGAGACCATAGAGAACAGTGATTTTTAGCTTGGCAGGATGAGACTGTTGAAGATCCCTTTAAAAAGACTCTAAAAAGCAACTGAGAAAAGCAAAACTGTTATTATAATTCAGGGGTCCGTGTCATCACTGAAAAGCTGATGGGTCTGTATTACAAGTAATACCGAAACCCATTTGTCTAAAAGAATGGTGAAGAAGAATCATCATAACCTCAATATGCGAGAAAATAGATGAGAGCAGAAATACTAAAATACTTGTGTCAAACTAGCACCTGATTTGTTTAGAGATTGGTTGATCATCAGTTTCCCAGGGTGATTTTCTTTTTGTCACTAATACCATATGTTTAAATATTCTCTTTCAGAATTCATGCTACTTCCTGAAATAATTATTATGTTATTACTGCTTTAGATGGCATAAAAGTTGCATTTCTGAAAACGATACATGAATATCAGTGAAGGCCTGCCCCCAAATCTGATTTGTAAAGTAAGAGTGTTTACAGATGTTTATTTTCTTTCTGAATTTCACACTGGTGCATCTTTCTCTGCGAAATCATCACTCCAGGCAGTAAAGCAAAGCCACTTCATTAGAAACAGGAAATCTAGTAGCATTTCTATCAAAAAATAATTCACATGTCCAATTTTAGCATTGTAAGTTTTATCAGGATCTTGGTTGTTTTTTGTTATTTGCACTTTCGGCAACAACGACAAAAAAAAAATTATAAGACCCCAAACACATCAGCATTAGTCTGCAGGTTACCTAGCCTAAAGCTGTTCTGCCAGCTATAGTTCTCTGCCTCCATCATGCTCTTTCTACAGGGGGACTTTCTGCAGGTGTAATTCCCTAATAAAACTTTGTATTACGCACAGAATATACAAGACAGGCAGCAGAAATTTCAGACTTTGTTAGTCCTACTGTAACAGTAAATATGTGCTCAACCTAATATATGTATATTTTTAAAAGCTTTTTTTGTGTATTTATATATATGTGGTATAAGCACAGTATATTACCATATTCCTGATTTCATAAAGATAATTTGTTTAATTCTTAAAATAGACTAGTGTGTTTTAAGAATCATATACTTCAGTTTGTGTGAGTAGTTCAAGAAGCAGGATTAATCAAAGAGGCATATTTACATAGTCCAATAGAGAGGAAGGTTTGAGAATATGTATGAAATACTGTGTTCTTTACTTCTTGTCAGTTAAAATTGCTTCTTTTAGTTTATTCTTAATTCTTACAGATCTCTTTGATATTTTCAAATAGGATGTCTGCAGCTTTTTATGTACACATGTGTATGTCATTATATATCTCACTATATCTTTGTTTACTGTTGCCTTGCTTATTGACTTAGAAATCAAAATCTGCTGTTATGACTGCAGAGCTTTAAAAAATGCTTTAAAAAACAGTTTACTTCAAATATATGTAATGCATAAAATGTACAGAACCTTTACTATGAAGGTAAATTAACAATACGTACACAGAACCACAAGGCAAAGATAGTTCAGCAAGAATAGTACAAAGGAGGAATTTTTTTTCCCTCATGGAAACACAGTATGTTGTAACAATAACTAAAGAGGGAAATCCAGTATTTTCAGCTGTGGATATAATCACTTTTCTGTCATTTTCCCTGTAAACAGCGATTAAATTGGAAAAGCTGGAATGCAGTTAAATTTATTAAGAACCATCTCCTCAATGTGCAATGAAAATGTAGATTTTTTTAATTACTTCACAATTTTTCTGAAAGTAAGAGTATCCAGCACAGAATCTGTGTTTGAGACTTCACAGTCACTTGTCAGCTGTGTGGCTTATTTACTGTGGTCATTGTGTCTGTGGACTACATGTGCCCATTCTCTCAAGGGTGCTCGTAGAACAGGTCAGACTGTGTGGCTGCTCTGCATTCTACATCTGTGAGAGAACTGGTATTTAACCCCACACGACAATCCTTCATGGGGAAGGCAACTACTGGGCTTACATGGAGCCAGCATGATTGAAGCAAAGGAAGATGGGTGTTCTTCATATTTGCTGGTAGTGGATGTGAGGAGATTGGAGACAAACTGGGGGAAAGCTGAGAAACTATAGCTCTGGTAATTCCTCTCTAGACAGGAAGTATTGCTGTGTTCACTTTTATTTCTTTATTTTTGGTTGGTTTTTTTGTTTTCATTTTAACATAGTTCTGCAACAGAAAGATTTTAAAAGCCTATGGTGCAGTAGTTCTAGCGAGCAGCTGCTCAGTTTTATCAACTGAATGCAAAAATGCAAGAATCCTGTGTCATAGTGATATAATACTAGTATTAGTATTCTGCATAGTGATAATTGCTATTATTCTTTTATGCTCATAATGTTGCAAAGTCGTAAAAAATGGAAGGTTCTCACTGACTGTCAGATGATCACATTCTTTCTTATTTACACCAGTACTGTAAAAATTCAGTTAATTTCAGTCATTCATTTAAATGTATGTAATAGCAACAATATTTAGAGCTTTGATAGGAAGAAGTAATATATAAAATTTTTTTTTTAGAAGAGCAGACTGATACTAAGAATGTGTCCCAGGAGGAGTCTGAATCAATTCCAGAATACACTGCTGAAGAGGAACGAGAGGACAACAGGTTATGGAGAACAGTGGTTATTGGAGAACAAGAACAGAGAATTGATATGAAAGTCATTGAACCATATAAAAAGGTCATTTCTCATGGAGGTAGGAAAAGCCTATAAGCCTTTTTTAAATTGATTTAAGAAATTTGTGCTTTATTGATCATGATTTATTTCTGTTTTCATTCTGTTACCATACTGGCAGGGAGAGGGAGAATTTATTTTTCAGTCATGGCTATAATCAACCTGGCGTTCAATTCAATGTGGCAATGACTAATAAGTATTTTAAACTCAAAGCTATTTCAGGAGCAGCAGACTGACATACATGTGTCAGGAACGATCTGGTCATTGTAGGCAAAAACTGTCTTGAACAAGGGAAAAGCTTTTGACCTACAGCAAAACAAAATTTTAAAAATTTTATTCTGTGTGTTTTAACAAAACCTTTTGCTTGAGGAAGTAAAATGCTCTGTGATTTGCTGAATGATGTATGTGGGTGCACAGATCTAAACAAGTAGACTGGCAAAAGAAAAATATAGTTTTCCCGGAGGCTTTAATTCAGCTGGCTAGGCTCCTTATGCTGGTTTTCTGCCATTTGTAGTTGTTGGCAGCATTTCACCAGGAACTGGTTTATGGTTTTTCTAGTTCACATAATTTGTTAATGATTATCAAATAGCATATTGAAGAAAACATTTAAAGACCTCATGTGCCTGCTGTATTGTCTCATTTGCTCATCTGCTCCCCAGCCTCCTCAGGGAATCACAGAATATGCTGAGTTGGAGAATTTGTAGTTCCAGTGTTACTAGTGCACTTCTGTATAAATTAGTACAAATGGATAAATATTACTGTATATGTTAAAGGAAGAAAATTAAACAAAGCTTTCTAAGTACCTTTTCCTTGGTATCTCAGGTTTAAATTATCTTTGGATTCTCTAAGTCTGGGGGACATTCTTTGCTCTGTGTGTTAAGTAAGGTATTAAGTAAGGATGAGTTGTTCTACTCCTGCAGAAACTGACACAGGCAACTCAGTGTCTCAGAAGTAAAATTTGTGAGTTTATATGAGGATGCACTTGTCACAGTGGTGTTGATCTGTAGCATCATTTAAAGGTCAACCATTTTTTCCAGTATATTTTCAGTGTTGAATCTCTATCTGGTAAAAGTGACACAAATAAATTATGGTTAATTATATTACCTGAGGATGTGGTCCTCAAATTTGCACATTTCTATTAAAAACAGCCAAATGCAAGCTTGCAGGCATTCATGGTGACCAGTGTGCCGAAGGTTTAGTCAGAATTAATAAAGATGCTCAAACCTCCAAGCATTTTTTCACTACAACACCACCATCAAAGATTTATGAATGTGATGACACCTCAGACACAGTTTAGCAAACAGACACAGATGGCATAATTTAGGAAACAAACACAAAGTATTTTGGGGCCTTGCTAATGGTGTTTATATATTTTTGTATACTGTAAACTAGTCAATATACATTTGTGGTGAAAACTATTTCCTACTAGATGCTGATGTGTATGTTTATGCCAGTGTTTGTGAAAAATAAATACCAGTCCATTTTAGTGATTGAATAAGTAGTTCTGTGAAGTGCATAATAATGCACAGTTACCAGTGGGAGCCTAGGTAATTCAGCTCAACTCTCAGTGTGAAATAATTTGAATTCAATTTACGTGTTTGACATCTAGTTTTGTTAGATTTCTCACATGTAAGACAAAGAGCATTGAGTTTCCTTTACTTTGGAAAGAGTGCTGGTCAGTAGCATTAGCCATTAGACAGTGTGAGAGGTAACAATAAGTTTCAGCCTGCTACAGCCTAAACTGGAAATTTTCCCTGATACCTAGCCAAGTCAAAGTGAGTTAAGGACCAGATTAAATCATGTGTTTATGAAGTGGCAAATGGAGAACATGGAAACCAAAATCATTTTGTTGCATGGATTGTGGGAAGACTTTGGACTGCTTTAACAATTTCTACATTATGGCAGCTAGGCCTATTCTGTATGAAGTTCACTTTGGCTGTACGTTAGTGGAGTGTTTAGAGGGCCAGGAATCTTTTCTTTAACCTCAAGATTAGTAATAGATTCTGACTAAAATTAGTTAGTTGGAAGTCAAGAAATCTTGATGATTTGATGATCTACTGAACATTCCGCCCTGACAAATGACAGATAACAGCAAATGCAGAATCTGTGTGATAGCCAGGAAATAGGAAAAGGGAGAGTGTACTTGGCAGTGCAAGTGTGAAATTGTCATCAACATATGTTGATGGAGAAATTTCTTAGAGATTTTTTGTTTGCATAGGCTGAGATTTTGGGCAAATGGCCTTTACTGACTTCTAATGATGAATTGGAATGTATGAGAAAAAGTGGCTTACATTTATCCGTGGGTTTTTCTTCTGTGTGTTGTTAGTTAGCATCTGCACGTAATCATTTTGCTTTCTGTGAACTGCAGACTGTTCTGTGTATTTTAGTGGACACACCTGCCACAATGTGCTTGTGCTACCCAACTCCTATGCCAACTGGGCAGATTGCTTTATGGCAGCATAATAGGAACTATTTTAATTATTTTTTTTTAATTTGTGGAAGGAAGGAAATGTCTTCCCTATTTGAAACCTGAGAAATACTGCTTTATTCCTGTTGTTGTTTAACTGCAGCTGGCAACCAAGCTCCACACAGCCACTCACTCACTCATTCATTCCCCTGTGGTGAATCAGAAGGGTAAGAGTGAATAAACTCATGGGTTGAGATAAGGACAGTTTAATAGATAAAAGCTGTGCACACCAGCAAAGCAAAACAAGGAATTCATTCACTGCTTCCCACGGACAGACAGGTGTTCAGCCAGGAAAGCAGAACTCCATCATGAGTAGCAGGGACTTGAGAATACAAGCACCATCACTCACAACTTCCTTTCTTCCTTCTTCCCCCCCTTGCTCTATATGAAGAGTGTGATGCCATATGGTGTTGAATATCCCTTGGATGTTCTGGGGTCAACTGTCCTGGCAGTGTCCCCTCACAACTTTGTGTGCACCCCCCAGCCTGCTCACTGAGGGGGAGAGTACTAAAAGAAGTAGAAAATGCCTTGGCTCTGTGTGAGCACTACTCAGCAATAACAAAAGCATTTCTGAATTACCAACACTGTTTTCAGTGCAAATCCAAAACATAGCCCTGACTAGCCACTGGGAAGAAAATTAACTCTATTCCAGCCAAACCCAGCACAATTCCATAATAATCAAGCTGAATTTGTGCTAAAAACAGGACTGGAGTTCCATGAGCATTTTAGTTAGACTTGGATACTGCTCTCTGCTATTGAAAAAGCACTGTAGAAGTCTTAAAATCTCCTTTTGGAAGGGTTGTTTAAGTGGCAGTATTATTCTTTAATTTTTGTCAGAGACATGTTCCTATCTCTGAGGGAAATGAAAATTTCTTTCACAAACATTTTAATCTCTTCCTTATGGTCGGTTTCTTCTAGACTCTTTTGAAAGGCTTTTGAGTCATTCTTTGAGTATATCCAATTTCTGTATCTCTGCATCATTAGTGCAATCTACCTACAACTGTTTCTACAACATCTTTATAAATTGCTTCCTGATTACATGTATCCTTTAAGCAAAGTTTAAAACTGAAATGCAGGAGTATTTTTTACTTATTATTAATAATGCAGAAAATCAATAGCAGCTGCAGAGGATTGTGGAGAAGACTAACCAACATTAATCCATCACAAAAATAAAATATTTTATTTTGGGTAGCAAGCAAACATGCCAGACCCCAGAATGGTACTGCTGCAGCTCTGAAGGTTTACAACTATCATTAGGCAGTGGTGCAGCCCAGAGAATGCCTGTATTGGATGACTGGGTTGTCCAAGGTAAAAAAGTAATTTATAAAAGACTTGCAGCAAATGACTTAACTGTTCCCCAGAAGCTCTTGCAGTACAGTAGGGTGCAGTCATAATTTTAAAGCCATTGGAGCTGCACAAGCCAACTGAGATTGGATTGGAAGACTTTGTGAAACATTAATCAAACAGTGCAAGACAGCCAACATAGGATATTTTCTTTAGGCCCTTATTCCTCAGTCTGAGGTGAGCATTCAGCGCATAATTGCCATAGAGATGCAACAAACCAGAAATAGAAGCCTTATAAGGTATCTTTGCTGATCTCTATAAAAAGTTTACTAATAATTATGAAAGTGTGTTTTTTGAGAATTCACCATATCTGACTGTCCTATTTCCTTATCACTTGATGATAGTTCATACATTTTCAGTCTGCTTCAGCAGTAGACAGAGTAGCTCTATTACAGGGCTTTGAGATTTCTTTTTAAATTTATCCATTAAAATCCTTTGACAAAGATAAAAATGCCTTTTCATTTTTTTCCACAGGATACTATGGTGATGGTCTGAATGCTATCATTGTGTTTGCAGCATGTTTCTTGCCAGACAGCAGTCGAACTGATTACAACTATGTCATGGAAAACCTTTTCCTGTGAGTGATATGTGAGCAATGTGACAGAGTCTTTTGAGTTAGTACTCATAGTTATGCAGAGAGAGGTAATCTGTCTTTACTTAAGAGGTAATTTTGGTCCTTAGAAAGGGAGTGATGTGAATGACAAGGATGATAGTAGTTTTAGATAAACTGCTTAGTGGAGTATTATTTTGGCATTCTTTACCTACTCTCTCTCCCAGATTAGGGCATATTTGTCAGGACCAAATCTGACTGTAGTATCTCCCTAAATGTCAAAGAATGCAGTATTTTCAACTTCTTGAGGCTACAGTCTTTGCGTTGTTTCACTAGTGATTTCCAGCTTGCACTGAGAACAATCAGCAGGGCTTAGACCACCAGACCGTTTTTCATTGTGTGTTGTTTATATATATTATCATGATGTATCACTGTGTATATTTTTAATATATGCTGTGCCCTATTTAGGAGTCACAGGGCCATTTTTTGACACTTGTTTTTAAAATACCAGATAAATAGCATTTGCTGACACAAACAGCTGTAAGTATGCTTCCTGACTCCAGCTGCTTCTGATTCAGCTAGAAGTGGCATGGGCCAGTTGGGCAAGACACAAATTTGGCCACAAAACCCCAAATTTATCCTAAGAAAGCTACTCCTAATAAAAATTCATTTTGACAGCCAGAAATTGTGAAGGCAGCACTCCACTGAAGTGCCTCCAGCTACCTCCACTTAGAGGTGTTAAAAAATCAATCAATCCAATATTTTCTGTGCTAAAATCCAGTAAGTCGTTTCTAAGGCCAGCAGGAGAGGAGGCCTGGCCTTTACCATTCGCAGCTTACAAGGCACTAGAGCACAGACCAAAGTCTCCTTAAAATTCCAGTCCTCGAAGATGCACTTGGTGACAGCCAACACCTTTAATACTATCTCTATGAGTGAAAAACAAGAATGAGAGCTTTAGTTCCTGGTCATAGCAACTGCTATCATTTGCCCAGGAGAGTCTCTAAGAACCCCATGTCCTCTACAGTAACTGATATACACAATGTCCGGTGATTTAAAAGGTAGGAAGGAATTACTACAGTGGTTTTAACTTGATTAGGAGGGAGCAAAGCTGAGGGTAACTGTGACTGATGTTCAGTAGTTGTTCTTTTCTTCACCCAAGACCCTTGTTCAGATAGAGCTGGTGGTAAATGGACTTTGCAGAGAAAGCCTTATGAGCCTTTTCCACATGGCTTGAGGCTATTGCCAAAGTCAATTTTATAATTCATTTTTTCTGGAGTAGAAAGTAATATAAGAGGCTGTTCAGGTTAGCCATGAACCTTCAGCTTATTTTAAGACTTACAGACTGTTGTCTCTCTCTAAGACAACAGGAAAAGGGAAAGTTAGTTCACCCCTTTCTTCTAGTTGTAGGCCTATTAATGGCATGGAAGTAGAGGGATTGCAACAGTTTACTAAATATGCAGTAACTGATATATTTAAATATTTGTTAATTCTTCACTATTGAATTATATAGGGATGTAGAAAGACTTGCAAATCAATTAATCTCTTTCCATTTTTAATATAGCATGTTTCTGATGAATAATAATGTTTGTGCAGTATACATGCCACCTCCAGTTTCTGATTAACAACTTTCCTCAGTTGCCCCCAAGTTTTGCAGATACTTTCCCATCTGGGTTCCTTTCACATTTCCTAGTGTCTTGTTCCTACTTGTTATCTTGACTAATCCTGTAAAATCGTTTTTGAAGAGTGGAGTTTGGACCAAAACACTTGAGACATCTTCTGGAAAAGTTCTTCTAGATAATACAGAACCACAGAATTTTTTAATTTGGCTGTTTAATACGTGGCTGCCTGAAATAGTCAAAAGATTAAAACTTTTTTAGAAGAATCTCAACTTGAAAAATTACACTTTGAAAACAAACCCAAGCACTTTGCTTTCAGAGGGAGGGAATTTTTCTAGTTAATGAGAAAAATTCTGTCAATCTTTACAAATAATAAAGAAATTGCCATTATTATCAAATAGTAAGAAATTGCTAGATAGGTAAAATTTGCAAGGCTTCTCAGCATCCTTAAAATGGCAAATGGTCTAATACAGCCTGCATTGGATAAGAGCTGTTGGATGAAAGTATGTGATATAAGTGAGATCTGACTAAAAACCTAGCAGAGGTTCCTTTTTGTCATAATAGTCCTCTTAGTTCTTGATGAGAAATAGTCATGATTGTTCCTATTACAACTGATAATTCGTAATATTCACAATTCTTTTTGCCCTTAGTAAACACAGACATTTTTCAGACTGTTTCTGTAACTGAAAGGCTTGTAGTGTTTTAGTAAGTATGTACACACTTCTTATGGTTCAGTGTCTAAATGCCATTAAATCACTGGATGTTGTGCCCTGTGGGAAGGACTAATTTCATAACCTGTCAAGGAGTCAGTAGGTTCAGTTAAATTAGGCTTTATGCATCAAAATGTCTATGCCATCCCTTGCTTTGCTATTTCCCTGTTAGACATGAGCCTTTACAAGCATCAGGCAAAAGCAGGGAATGCACAACTGCAAGGTAGAAAGAACAGTGAAATTTGAGTGAGTAGTGATTTAGATGGGATTTATGAAATGTATGAAACTGGTCTGCTTAATGACACCCTGATTTATGCCCAGGTAAAAGATCACACTCTTTGGTGAGAACTAGATTTCCTACAATTCTTTTAAAGACATTGCATCCTAAGGAATTTCAGGGTCAGATTAGATTGTGAGACATTCCCATACACCTCTGAAAGGGGCCATTATGCTTAGGGATAGAGCTGCCTTTTGCAGTGAGTGCACTCAGGCATTCAGGGTTTTAAAGTGTGACTTGTGGTTCTTGTTTCTAGTTTTTACATAGGCATGCCTTGAGGTTAGTTCCTAGTGAGAGCAGTTTGAACATTCCTGTGATGATCAGCTCCCAGATGAGATAGGGACTTCTGAGTGAAGCATTTGCATATATAGTCCCAGACAAGAATTTAGAACTGTCCTCTCCTTTGACTGAGTAGTGTGCTCTTCTAAGTAGGATGAATTTGGCCCCAGGAGCACTGTGTTAACGAGTGTTTGGAGTGTTTTGCTTACAAAATAAAGTTTTGTCATGGAGTGATCTCTCCCATCAAAAGTGAAATTGATGGACAGATTTTCTTAGCGTTGCATTTCAAAGTGTTTGTAGTTGGAAGTCACAGATTCACAGCAGTGTGTGAGAATCAAGAATTATAACAAGTATCTTCTCCTTACACTTTTTATTTTTGCATTGAACAAACTTTATCACACTTGATGATTAAAATGGTGAATAGAAGTTTCTCAGTGGTTAATTTTAGAAGTTCCTAGGATTTCACGTGATCTTGCCACATTCTCCCTTGCAAAATCTCATTATTTAATGTGTTTTTAAGAATCAGCAAAGTCACCAATGAGATTTGAAAACCCCCTAAGACACTATATTTTTGTAAGGAAACCACATATATTTGAAGACTGTGGTTTTCTAGTTATACATCTACAGGTGCCACGGTGACCAGTGCTAAATGTTTGCCTCAGTTTAAAGGAGAAGAAAAACCTCTCTTGTAATAAATTGCTTAGTCTGCCTTGATTTATTCCTAGTAGACTGATTTAGTTTGGGCTTAAACAGGTAATGTACAGTTTGTACTCACAGACATCTGTACTTTTGTTAGTTATGTAATCAGTACCTTAGAGCTGATGGTAGCTGAAGACTACATGATTGTCTACTTGAATGGAGCAACACCAAGAAGGAGGATGCCTGGATTGGTTTGGATGAAAAAATGTTATCAGATGATTGATCGACGGTGAGTAATAGTTTCCTTTCTAATTCACAGCTATTACTTTAAACGCTGTCTCTTTCTGTTACTCCCCTGTATACTAGTGTTCACTGTATATAATCTCTTTGTATATTTTGTGGGTTTTTCTTTTTTTTTAAGAAACTGTTGCTTTTTCATTTAGATTACGGAAGAATCTGAAATCGTTTATAATTGTTCATCCGTCATGGTTTATCAGGACAATTCTGGCTGTGACACGACCTTTTATAAGGTAAGTAATGAATACCAGTGATTTTTCCATGTCCCTAAGAATACATAAGCACCCTAAATCATCAAACATGGCTGTTAATCTTTCACTGAAGAGTGCTTATTTTATAGCTTATGTTGGGATTTTGACAGTTCACTTTCCTAAAGTGAGTGGAAGGCGAGAAAAGTGATTTAAATGACTGTCTAGTTGCAGACAGCATAGGGATGGTTTTGTAAGCCTGTATGCATTTGTAGAACGGGGAATTTAGTTTCTTATAATGGTCTTGTTTGGAGTCCAGCTCAAAGGCATGTAGAAAAGGGGACTGCATATAATGATAATAATCTTATTTTAAAAATTCTGGCTATAGAACAATATTAAGCTACAGTTCTGGGTTTTTAAAAATCAGTTGCTACTCATACAAGAGGACTGCCTGCAACCTGAGGTGTTTGAATATGTAGGAGTTCTGGTTCCAAAAGAGGTTGAATGCCATCAAAAATAATGCTTTTATTAGTCAAAAGGCAAAACAAATCTTACTGACTTTGAAGACTTCACATGTTGTTGGAGATGATAGGCAAGTGTGCAGTTGAAATCCTGAGATGAGACAGAGCAGCCTTACAGGTGTGAGAAAGAGTTGCTTCAGGCACGAGAAGCAACATTGTCTACAGAAGCCACACAGGGAATGACATACAGCGAATGACATATGTCATGACATCTCTCAGAGAGTTCTGCTCCCCAGCTGCAGGTGATGACACTGAAGGTGTCTGTTACAGGGTGCTCTGACTTGACAAGGTGACATTGGGATGGGGAAACAATGTGATTTCTCCAATCGCTGCCCAAGTGCAAGAGGCAGAGTGTCATAGTGGAGCTGCTTCTTTCAGATGTGGTATCTTTAGACCAAGGAGGAAGTGACTGTTTAGAATACAAGAGTAAAAAGGAAACAATTCTTGGAGTTACCAACAGTAATTTTGAGGATTCACTGAGTTGCATTTGATGTCTGAAATATTTCTGTTGCCATCCTATTTGCTCCCACAAATTTAAGTAGACAGTATTTTTTTTTGTTTAAAGTCATGTCTGTTTCAATTCATTGTTTATTCAAAGTGATCATACTGAGCAGCAGTGATTAGAGGTTTTTCGTAGCCAAAAGGGAGAAAATGTTCACTCTAAATAGTTTGGCAAAACAAATTAGTGGTACAAAACTAGAGATACTAGAGACCAGTTAAAACTCTCCATTTCAGTCAAGTAGATTGAGTCTCCATGCGAGATGAAAGTGAAGAACAAAAGGGAGCTGAAAAAGGTGGCCAGTGTGAAAAATGCCATGAGATATTTGAACCCTTACCAAGGACAGAACATTATGAGAAAGCTGAGTAAACAACTCCATGAGGCATGAAAAGAGAGTTGATTCAGTAATAAGCCATGTTAAGAAGACAGAAACTTGATGAGATTGAAGGCCAGTGGCTATAGTTTAGTTTGTTAGCCCCGAGGTGATCACTAACAGGCACAGTGGGAATTTTAGAGTCAGAAATTAATTGGTCACAAGGTAAGCAGAGATTTCGATGACACAGCTAAAGGCAAGGAACATAATTTTAATTGTATTTCAAGTGAGATGCTAGGAAAAAAAGTAGAAATTCTGAACCTGAAAGACAACAGAATGGCAAAGGACAGTCAAGTCATTGAGGGTATGCTAATCTCAAGTCTATCTCAATACTATCTCAATACTACCTCAGAAATCTGGTGGAGTCTAGGACTCATCTTGACTGACAAACAGTTGTCTGAATACAGAGAATGAAAGAACTAGAGGTAGCAAAGATAGATCCTAGGCACTCTTTTAGGCCCAGATACACCAGAGATCATTTGAGCTGTGTTAGGTAAGAAATTAGATTTCTAATAAAACAGGGATCTGTGCAGCTTATTTGTCACTTGATGGAAATATTTAAGTAATAGAAAGTTGCCATTATTGGCAGCATGCTTTCCCTAAAGTCCAAAAGAAACAAGGACTTACTTTGTTCATGTATCTGGGATGCCCATACACTGGTTTCTACATGAAAGAATAACTTAGAAATCAGTCACTGTAGTGGTTAGTGGACTCAGGAGAATCTTCAAGGGGAAAAAGTAACTTTTGAAATTTTTTTTTAATCTGCCTCTGCCCCCCCATTTTTGGAAGCTTCTGATTGGCTTGCAGCTTGCAGAGTTACTTTAGCTAGCAGTTCTGATGCTGCAGACTGTGATTAACATTTTGGATAAAATGCTAAGAATTACCTATATGTTATCGTGCTTTGACTGGTCAATTTTGAGTGGCCTGCTCCAGTGTGTGTGCCTAGTGATGCTAATCTGGTAGAAAGACAAATTAAAATGAATGATCTTAAACAACTATTCACAGCACACAGCACTTTCATGTATTCCTATTTCAGTTGTCTTACTGTACCTTACTGGGAAGATATGTATGTTAAGGGAAGGGGCAATAACCTTCTGCTCAGAGCTATTTCAAAGGCTTCATGTTGTCTTGTTATACCTGCAGATCAGCAGTAAATAGAAAGAAAATGTTATGTTTTTCATGACCTACACTTAACATTTACAGTCAATGTGAGTTTGTCACTGCTACTGATGTTAAAAGACTTATCTAAGTACCACCAGAACTAAATTTGAAAAACTGCTTTATGAGGCAAATGAGAAAGATAGATAGATTTATCATAACCTCAGACGTATCAAATACCTTAGGTTAGGGAAGTGAATAGCCTTGTGTTTTTAAGTGTGTTTTCTGGATGATATAGCCTATTTCCAGGTGATCATTTTTCAAGCACAATAAATGAATCATATAGCACAGCTGAAATAAACAAGGTGTTTCCTCATAAAAAGGCTCTGCAGTAAGAATAAACACAATCACATCTGCACTCATCTGTACAAATGAGGATGTTCAGTTTTATTATGCTTGATTGAGAATTGGTGTAAAATAGAAATGCTAAGTCGTCAAGATCAGTTGANCTCTTTTTACGTGAAAGTATTCTGTAAGAGATTTGATTATTTTCAGAATGTTAGCACATCTCCTTCAAACTGTAAAACTAATCGCATTGTCTAGTTAGGCATTATAGTTTATAATGTCCTAAATACTGTGATTCAGACTAAGGAAGGAATGGCTAAAGGTCTAGACTCAATTTCAGCCTTGCTCTTCAGGTAGGCTCATGATTAGTTGAGCTCTGTAATTGAAATATGAATATCAAAATGCTTAATTATTTAATACATTTGATACATGCCTTAATTTATTTTTAATATATCATGAAAGATTAGGGGACAAAGTCAATTAGTACATTTTTTCTGTGTTTCAGCTCTAAGTTCAGCAGTAAAATACAGTACGTCAACACACTGGCAGAGCTTCGTGAGATGATTCCAATGGAATATGTGCATATACCAGACAGTATTGTCAAGTAAGTGATGTACAGTAACCATGTACTGGTTCTAATGGAAACTATTTCCACAAACTAGTAATAGTATTTAAGACTCTGTGAGAAAAACAGAAAGCAGTTTTCTGATATTCTTAAAAATGCTTATGTGTTGTTCCACAAACATTTCACTGTCAAACTCAGAAGCAGGTAGCCACTATGTAATGGAAACACAAAACACCATAAATATATACTTCTAGGGGAGTAGGAGAATAGTTTCCAGGAGCATCATCTATATCCTGTTTTCCCATAACTTACCACTACTCAAGTAAAAGTGTTTTTAAGTTTTAGTTGTGCAGGGCTTTGAACTGGAACAATATTTAAAAGATAACCTGTTCAACAGGAGACCACTGAAAGTCCATAGGTTCGCCTTTTCTTATCTTGCTGATTTTCATGGATAAATCCGGAAACAGTGAAAGACAGTTTCTCAAGTTCTGCTACTTACATGTGGAATTTTTTTAAATGCAGTCATTTAAAGGAAAGTAACTATTAAATGAAACTAAGGGAAGGAAAGTATCTGTTAAAAAATTGTAGGAAGTTGATTGGCATTGCTCATCTCAACTGACTTTTTTCAGACCTGAAAACAACAAAATGGAATCATACACCAAGGCTGAAAACATTACTGAATAATTCATGAATTTCATATAGTTATTATTAAAAATACAATCCTGTTAAGGGAAGTTGTTTTTTGTTTTAATTGTTCTCTTTATCAAATGTCCTAGGATTTAAATAGCCAAACATTCTGTTCTAGTAAGGAATTTGATGAGCAGATACACAAGTATGACTGTCTTTTCCTTATGGTATGTCAGCGACAGTTTTTTAGAGCTGTCATAAATCTCTTCGACCCAGACAGGAGTTTTCACACCTGTCTCACAGTAGCTGCAAAGCAGCATCACTTTCTTCATTGAGCTGATGCTGTAATTCCAGGGAGGAAGAGGGAAGCTGAGTTCTGGCAATGACCCGTGTGAAAACAGTAAATTAGAGTTGTGAAATCAGGGGTCATAGAGACTTTTCACTCAACTTCATTTGCTGCTGTAACTTCTTTAGAGGTGGAGTGATGCTAAGAATGTGGAACATAGACGTGTCCATAGTGTTTTAACATCCCTTATGATTTTTCATCCACCTCCTTCCTTCCCTCCCTCCTTCCCTCTCTCTCTCTCTTGGTCCCTCCCTCCCTCTCTGGCTCCCTCCCTCTTTTGATTCCTCTAAAAATTTTAGTTTCTTGTGTTCCCTTTGATAGAAACCTTAACATGATATTCAGTAATTTTCTGTCTCTGTTTCCTTGCTGTGTTTACTGTTGCACTGTGGCAGTATACATATTTTTGTTAAACACATTTTTACTTCCCTGTAGACCTAAAAGTGTTTGGAAAGTCTATTCACCTCTCAGACCAAAGGTGACATAATCACAGCACCAGTACCCAATAAACTTAAGTATTTAAAACTTAAGAAATTTAAGGGAACTGCCTACTTCATGTCAGCAGCAGCCGGATGAGAGATCATGATTTTGTGGAAAAAGAACTTGAAAGGTGACAATTGTGCCCACTGGCGGCAAACATTTTCAAGATGTCATGATTACAAGATTTATAGGGGCTGTGTGCATGCAAGCCACTTGTGAGTGGTTATTCCCTTACCACAGGGAGGAGAGCAATGTTCAGCTTCACTTCTGCTGCAAATTGAGAAAGATTCCTGTAGAAAATTATGATTCATCTTTTGGCTTCGTAATTTCTCCATTGGCAAGAACAAATATACCACCTGTGCTCAAGAGGAATCCCACCTGTAGAAAGTA
Organism: Scytalopus superciliaris; assembly: GCA_013400415.1. Classification (NCBI taxonomy): domain Eukaryota; kingdom Metazoa; phylum Chordata; class Aves; order Passeriformes; family Rhinocryptidae; genus Scytalopus; species Scytalopus superciliaris. Next base: position 40,105 of record VXBX01004228.1, on the reverse strand, counting down.
CATAGGGTTATGCCAGGTTTTGGGTTATATGGTTGTTTGGTAGTTCTTACTAAAGCGGGGTACAATATGCTTGTTGTATCATATGAACTTTTACATCTTTTCTCTTCCTTCATCCACTCTTATCTTGTAAGGTATGATGAAGAGAAGTGTATTAAGAGAAGAATGAGGTAAAACTTGCTTTCTAGCCCCTGCTGCTGCTCATAATGGAGTGAATCTATGTGACAGCCTTTCACCTGCAGGCGACCTCAACAGCTGAATGAGAGAGGACTTGCATTGACGTGGAATCTTACTTTCCCCTTCTAGCTGTTGAGATCAGCCTCCCTTGCAAATAAAACTCACTGAACCATAAATGTCCTTGACTTGGCCCAGGCTGCAGCTAGTTTAATATTACCTGATAGAGCAACTGAATGCTTTCAGCTCTGTTCACTGGGCATGCCTCAGACCCCTGCTGCTTCTCTCTCTGCCTCCAAATGAGCTAAGAGTTACAAATTTAAGGTGGGTTGAGCACAGGGCTAAATGGTATCATACTGAACAGAAGAGCTTTAGTGCCAGTGTGCCCTAAGTCATACAGGGTTCCTGTTTTAGAAGCATGTATTGTATTTGTTCTTTGCTCTGCTATTGCTCTGCTTCTCTCTTATGCTCTGCTTGCTTCTCTGTTTCTTTATATCAATAACTTTTACTCATGCAGACTGGATGAAGAGCTGAGGGAAGCTTCAGAAACAGCTAAGTAAGATAGCTTTCAGCTGGATGCTGGCATTTTATTTACTGGTTTCGCAGGAATAGTGTGAATGCAATAGTACACCATGTGTTTGGTAAAATGATGAGCTTGTAGTTTCACTTATTCTGTAAGTTGCCACATATGTGAATTGACTTCCCCTCTCACTAAAAGCAGCTTTCTTTTGTACTGCTGGGTCTCAGTAAGAAATAATCACACCCTTAAACTATAAAGAACTTTTTTGCTGGTTTTTGATGATTGTTTCTGTAGTCATGGGGGTGACTGGAATCACTTATTTACTCATTTAAAATGGATCATTAAACATTTTCTACACTTCATCTGTTATGTCAGATGATTCATACAGTTTTTAAAGAGGAGTTAATTTTAATTTTTTTTTTTTT
>VXBX01004228.1:13851-38945 GCA_013400415.1 Scytalopus superciliaris | reverse complement strand
TTTTTTTTTTTTTTTTTTATAATTTACTGAATTAGGGCTAGCTCTTATACCTCATTCTCAGTTAAGGTAGTTACATAAACTGTCATTTTCTTCCAGCATTGACTGGATAGGCCAGGGAATTAAAACTTGATAATGGTATTGTAATACTTGATGGTAATAATATTGTACTGTATATGGTCACTTAATAAATCAGTGTCAGCTGATGATACGATACTTTTAACTCATAACTCTGTGCTTTGACTTTTAATACACTGAGGCGGTATGGTATAAAGTACCAAAGAAATCCTTAACTAGAAAGACTTGACTCACTGAACGGAGCTTAAAAAGTATCCAGTGCACTTTCTTCATATGTGCATTGTAGAAAAAAATCTGGAGAAGGAGCCCGTGTCTATGGTTCTAGTATAACATTTTCCCTTGTGGTTTTTATAACCAAAGATTTTGAGTTTTGGAATTTCTTTTCAGCCTCCTGCCTTTGGCTTATGCACTTCAGGATTTTCATCCTAGAGCTTTTTCTTAGCTGTACTTTTGTCTGAAGCTTCTTCTTTTGCAGTACACATTTTCTACCAGTTCTTCCGAGATTGGTTTTTAAAACAACCAAACTGAAATATCCAAAACATTGGCCACTGCTTTCTGATCCTAGCAGTTAGACTGCCTCAGAAACAATACATTCACTTACGTAGTTACCTGATATCACCTGAATATTTTGTTAAAAATAGGCCCAGCCAGCCATGAAATTCAACTACTATCCCTTCTATTCAAACATTTTCAAAGGTAGTTGTTTTTTAAATGTGTTGTATATGTGACAATACGAACTCTGTGGAAGAAAGCTGCTTTTCTGTTACTCCATTTAAAATAGTAGAGGCTGGAGCATAGCAAGTGAAAGGGGAACTAAATATTCATATGAGGCATCACTGATTATTGTTTGTTGGATGTATGAAGTCACAGTAGTGCATTTCTGTTCCCCAACTTAAGGAAATAACTTAAAAATTTATTACTCAGGTTAATATGTGTTTGTGGGCACTAAGATCACTACATTCCTAACAACATTTGTGTGTTGTGCTGCCAAAGATACTCACTGCAATTAATTATTACATCCCCAAATTTTATGTTATATTTAAAAAGAGAAAGAAATAAACATAGAAGAAATGTTTACTGCTCTTTTTCCTTGTATCCAGAACTAGCTGCCTCTCAAATGATCCAGAAATGACTTCAGTGGAGCAGGAGTAAGAATTTATGCCTAATATTGTCATTACACTTTAACATTATTTTACAACCATGCTGCTAGGAACTGAGGCTGGGTAGACTCCAGAAAGCTTTTTGAAGACCTGAATACTTTTATGGTAATATTCAGGATCAACATATGCAAGCAGGAAAAGCACTGAGGCTTTATTCTATTTATATTTTATATAATTTATGTATGCATTATGCACTGAAGATTTATTCTATTTGTATTGCATTGCAAATGTGTTTGAAGTGTCCTTGACCATTTCCAAGCAAAGACAGATATAATTCTTAGCCTGAGGATATTCAGGTGAAATTATGTGAAAAGCAGATAAAAAAAGTGCAGCATGATAAGAGTGAAGATGGTCCCATGCATTATCCTCTAAAAAGTAAAAGTAAAGTGGTAAACTTGCCATTCTCATCAGAATTTAAAAAGTCTTATATTTTATTCTGATTTCTGGACCATGCTCTCATCATCTGCCTTCTCTTCACTTTTCTGCTTCTCAGCTTCTTTCACGGTTATTTTCCTGATTAAACCTCAAGCACCTTTACATCTTTTCATTTCAAAGCTGGACTGGTTTCCTTAGAAATGGGAATGTGTCAGTCCTCTGGTATGCTGCTCGTCTGTCTGATACCATAAATGAAGCATGACAGTGGAAAACCCTGTACTACTCTTACTGTTCATCAGTGAGAGTGTTCATAGCTGCAGTGCATCACACAGGCACTAACAGATCATTGCTAGAACAGCATGTCAGGACAACTATTGTAGCAGAGTGTGTTCCTGGCCAGCATGTACAGGGAAGGAGTGGCTGAGGACTTTGCTGTCCCTGCCCGTCTGGCTGGTGTGTAGAAATACACTGGTGTCTCACACTGGAATATTTTTTCAGGAAATATCATATAGTAAACCTGACTTCTCAGTAGAAGATTCCATCAATAACATGAGTATTGATAGGCAGGCAAATAATTAAAAGTGCATGTAGCAAACAGGTGCATGAATAAAATGGAGCTTTGGTTTTTCACTTTTTAAAAAATAAAGTAGTACCCTAGTAAGCTGTCACATTATCATATCTGATGCATACTTTAGAACCAAAAGCTAAATTCCTAATTCCTGGAGCAGTTATCATTATATCTCTGAGCATATTTTTTTTCCCTCAGATGCCATTTTATTCTGTAATAAATTAATATGAGGACTCTTTTTCAAAGTGTAAGAACAGAAAATAACACATTAAAGACTATTTACTTAAAATTTTGATCTTTTTGTGCCTTTAACAGTTTTCCTGTTTTTCTCAAAAGATAAACTGAGCAGCAGAAAGCAATAGGAGAAAAGAATTTCTATTTATCTTAAATAAATGTAGTTGAGGCCAAATTAATGTTAATTCTTGCTATTTGTTTTCTCTGCATGAGTATGAATCTGTCTTCAGAAGTGGCAGTAATTTTCCTGTGATCATACCCTTCATTTCTTGTGTCACTTCTTCAGGAAATAGGATTTCCATGTAAATCGCTCCACACTGAGAACAGCAGTTTTACACAGACTTTTTTTCTGTATCCTTTCTGCTGGAACATCTCTGGAGTCTAGCCAGCTCTTAGTTGGCTTTTTTTGTCATTTTTACCCTATTCCAAAGGCTTTTGCCTGTCATCATGCTCTCTTGTGTTCTGTTTTGTTCAACTCCTTGCACTTCCTCATGACTTAAAAAAACCTAAACTATGAAATAATTCATACTGAAAGAACCCTGTTCATTGTGTAACAGTTTATAAATATTGAGGAAACTTTAAATAGTTATGTATTCTTTAAGGAAAATTATATCTTGAGGCAACCTTTATAATGACAACTTTTTACTCTAAAGAATACTTCTTAAGTATTTGATATGTGCTTTGAACTAAATAACAAAATTGTACTCTTAGAAACATTTTTAGGGACACACATATCTTGCCACACTGTTGGCATCTTCATACATCTGGTGTCTACTTCAGATTGGAATTGCTGGAAAAGTAGTTATTAATTTCCATAAAATAGTAATGGAACTTACTAAGGTGTGTACTTTCATAAATGGTAGATAGAATGCGTGTAAATTTTTGAACACTGCGTTGAAGTAAATGAAAAATAAGAATACTCAATACTTTCCAGGAAAGAGACCAGCCACATGTTTCATAGCACTGATTAATTGTTGTTATTCTTGTTCTTTGTTGTTTGTCTTTAATAAATAGCATGGACATGACCCTGAAATAAAAAGCGTCTCTGCCAGGCATTTGAAGAAGAGGGTTCACTTGGATTTTCATCACCCAGACACTCACGACCATGTTGTACAATAAGTGATTTGGCCAGCTGTTTGGTTTATAATTTTTCCATGTCATTCAGCAGTTCAAGAAGACCAAAAGGGTCGGTCTTATTGGCATGAAAACAGCAACATTTTGGGGCCTGGTTATTTGTGTTATTTTCAGAAACATTTTCTTTAGGAAAGCTCTATCACCTAATATTGGTTTCTCCGTGTGTGTGCAATTTCTGTTTCAAAGGATACAATTTTGCAAACACTGTGCCTCATGAACAGGTCAGTGAGGATGGGGATTTTTTAATCTGCATCTTCAGCATATTAATATTTATGCGTAGCTGAACAGAATAGTTATTGTTACAGTAAATATTAGTTTGCTTGTGTCACAGAGCAGCAGCAACTGTATTGCTTAAAAATAATTCTAGAAATTATGCAGGACTTTTTTGAGTTTGGCAGGTCAAGTTGGATAGGACTTTCAGCAACCTGGTGTAGCGAAAGTTTTCCCTGCCCAAGGCAGGTGATTTGAAACCAGGTGATTCCTAAGGCCTCTTCCAGCTCAAAGCATTCATGCTTCTATGAATTTGTGTTTCTTGCTGTCCGAAAAGCCTTTCCATCTTCATTTAACCCTAATGACTTTTTTTATTTGGTCAGAGAAAAGACTAGAGAATAATAATTAGTCATAAAACAGACTTGCCAAAGGATGAATGAGTAACTGAAATTAATTTTATTTTAATTTTTTTTTAAGTATCTTTATTTTGGAGATAGTTTTTCTAGAAGCAGCTAATCCTGTAAATGATTATCATATATTCTAAAATCCTTGGAGCGTTACTTTATTATTTTCTAAATCTGCTTTCTGCAGGACTTTTTTTAAGTTACAAGTTTTCAAATTATTCTCTCTCTAATTGTAAAGGGTATTAATGCTACGAATATGAATCAAGTAGTATTTTCTACTAACAGCCAGAAATTAAATGTGTAAATCTACAGTTGTGATTCACAGTAATTTGTTAGGAATAAGTGTTAAAGTATTGTTCAAAGTGTTTCTATTACACAAAAAAATAAGTCTTATGATGCACTTTATTGCCTGTGTCACAGAACACAGGAGTAAAAGCATGAAAAAGATAAAAACCTTAGGCATTTCTTGTTTGCTGCTTGCTGTCCTGTGTACTGGCACAAAAGACGCAGCAGTAACTCCTCATATTTACTGGAAAATAGCTGCAATTTCTCAGACCATCCTTTTGCAGGAGAGTGCAAATTAATTGTCAAGTTAATTCTGTTCATCTGCTTTAAAAGGACAAGACTCAAGAATATGACTAATACTTTTTCTTCCCCTAGTGAACACATGCATACATTTTCCAAACCTGCTGACTCAACTGCCTTTTGGGAAGTCCTAACAGAAATAATAGTATTACATACTCTCTAAAATGTTATTCTTTTCTTCACAAGATCTTCATATACCCTAGAATTACATCTGTGAATTCTTTACTTTGTAAGTCCTTGGACATTACAGTTCAAGAGAAATTGCACCTTTTAAGTGTGCTCTAACTCCATCCTGCTTTCAGTCCAGAATTACTAGTGAAAGAGATAATAAGCAAAAGTTTTCTTGGAGAATGAAGTTAAATCATGAGCCTTGATTTTTCAATAGGATCTAAACTGAAAGTGAGAATTCTGTTTTGCCTTTCATTTACAAGTTTGTTGTTTTTGTTCTGTGGTTTGCACATTTCCAGTTCTGTCAGTTTCTGTCTTGTATTTGCAAGACAGTCTGCCAGCAATGAAGCAAGTACCCATCATGTGCACAGAGTTGTTCAGTTACTGCAATGAAAATTGACAAATTTGTCAGAAAGGCAAAAGAATGCCTTCTTATTTGCCAACATAAAAACTGAAATACGTGCCCCTCTTCAGTCCTTGCTCTGTATTGACAGGTGGTGCATGGTATCTCTGTCATACTTGCTAGTCTGCTCTATCACATCTTTTTGTCAGTTCCTGTTAATTTTCACAGAGGAAGGACCTAATCCTGCCAACCATTGTTGCTGCTCTATAACCTTGCCCTAAATTAGGATCTGGTAGTTTCCACCTTTTCTCAGATGTTTGAATCCTGGCTTGTGTCTGCCTTATAAAAGTGCTGTCACTTATTATATTGGGGATAATGTTTTATGTACAGATAAATATTTGTATTGACTTCCAGATGCTAATTAAGCTTCGCCAAGATCTAAATTATTAAAAGCATTTAGTAGCATGAAATTGCATCTTTTGTAGACCTGTAGTTTAAGCCACCCAGGGTGAGCCAGATGACTCGTGTTATGCTGTAGGCGAGAGAAGTTTTTGGTAAAAGAGAAGTTCACCACCAAGCAGAGCTTCAGCACAAATCTTTATTCACTGTCTGAGACCTAAGTGAGTGTTAGAGATTTGTGATTTTAGTGGTGGATGTCAGCTCAGAGTTGAATTTAATTCTAAAGGCTTTGTGTGAAATTACTAAGCAGCAAAGCTCTATATGAATTAACATGATTAATGTGGGTGGACTAATAGTGGCCGCCTGAGATGGAAGGAATTTGTGTAAGCCAAATGTCACATTAAAACAAAATGGGGCATCTGTGTGATGGTTCAAAAATGATTGCAAGATCAGAGTGTGATTATCTTACTTACTAATATATTTTGAAAAGTTTTTTAATGTTATGATACTGCAATTCTCTATTATACTAACAATAATGTATCACCGTTATTAAATCAGTTTGTTGAAAGAGGAGTATAGTATGTATAATTGCACAGATAAAAGCTTTTATATATGGATTTTTTCTACTGTGTATCAGAGTGCTCAGATCAAATATAAATTAATAGTTGCAAATTTTTTTTTGTTAAAATACCTATGCTGACTTAAATTATAGATTAAGCAATACAAAGATATCTAATACCATTGTATGGATATATATACATATGAATCAGAAATAAAGAACTGCAACCAACCACTGCAAGTATTTTCTTTGAGCTCCAACTTGTGGGATTTTTTATTCCCTGGGTGCATATAAACACTTGATTGTTTCAAATCACAATTCTTTGCATAGTTAAAGGTATTCTTTTACTTTCCATTCCCTACCTATCCTTCCAAAAATTGAAACTGAGTCAATTTTGTGTCTCATGATGTTACTCTCCATCTCCATGTATTCCAATCCTTACTGTGTTGATACTAGGAATATTGTTTTTCCTGAAAGAAAGCAGAAGGCACTCTTTACATTGTTTTCTGTTTTGTGTCCATGCTGTTATCTAAAGATCAAATGCATAGATAGTCCATCTTATATTGTAGGGAGAAAACAGAACCTACAGGACAGGTGGAGGTTGGCTGTGAAATCACTCAGATCAGATTAACAACTTTATTGACTGCAGTGAAGAAAGGAGTCAGAGCTGGTGGACGTTCAGTGTTCTCAGGACCTCCCTGGTACCATGTGCCCACTCATATCCCAACCTATGTCTCTTTCAAGTGGGCCGATTTATACTGCTACTTCTTTTAAGTAAACCTGTCTAACTTTTGGACAGCTATCCTGGAGCACTGGCCAGTGAGGTACCAAATACAAGCTTAAAAGGGATAACTTATGGCTTATTGTTTGCCACCCACCTGCAAGCAACTCTGTGAATGCTCCTAGACCTTTTCAGTGCAAAATCAAAGAAGCTGGATTAAACAAACCTTTCATGCTTTTTGAAAAGATGCACTTTGGCTTTTGATAAGTTTGAAGATTTATCAGGTGCTTATCAAATTATCAGGCCGGCGGCTGTGGCCGTGTGGGTAAAGCCGCCGCCCCTGGATCCGTGCTCCTTCTCGGAAGGACGCCGGTTCGAGTCCTGCGGGTCTCGCTCTGCCAACTTCGTCCGGGCTTGCCCCGGCCAAGGCTAGGAGTGTCCCAGGGCTAAAGGGGGTGGGGCCAGTTCCGCGCACGCTGAGCTCCACGTAATAAATCCATTCGCGCAGGCATAAAAAGCATCGTCGTTCGCGACGGCTAGCCACACACACACACACACATCAAATTATCAGTTTGAATGTTAGAAGTGACCCTGAAATTCCTATTAGTGCCACTACTGGGAATAAAAGACAGGTAACAAATTGTGTTAGCTGTGTGTCCACACCAACGAGGGGTGTCCCTGTATCGCCTGGCACAGATGAAGCCAACAGAGCAAGTACCAGGGTATTTGCCCTTCTACTTCACATTCAGTGTCCCTTTTTAGTTTATGGTTCTCTAACGTGCCTTGACAAATGGTCAACTGCTACAGAATAGAAACTCTCCTTCAAAAAACCTTACTTTGCAAAGGTACTCAAGTCTCTTTCAAAGTGATGTTCGTACAGTTATTTTTCCTAGAAATATCCACCCATTTAAGAAGTGGTTACTGCTTGCACAGAGTCTATCTCAACAGTCTTTCTAGTGATACTCTGGGTTTGTCCATTCAGCAGGAGCAATGAAATTGTCTGAGCTGAGCTCTGCCAAATTTGAGAATCAGAAAAGAACTGCCACCCCTTTTCTATTCCTCATTGCTTTTTTTGCACTTAAGATATCCCTATTAAACCTAGCTTTGTGGAAGTAAGGCAGAACGTCTCTCAAGGCTTTTAGTACATAATAGCACGTTTAAAAGTGCGGAGTGCTACAGGCTGTTTGGTGTATCTGTGCTGGTTGTTCCAGTAGCAGTTATTATTGTTAAGGAAAAACCCATGCACTTGCAATCTCCTTATTTTGTTTCCATTATGGAAAATCCAGTGTAGTGTTCCAATTGAAATTTTTTTAGGTAAGGCAGGAATCAGAATGCAAAATTAACTTTTTTTTTTTTTTGAAGAAGTGAATACTATTATTATAAAAAATCAATTTCATGTGCTAAAGCGTGCATACATTAGCATTATTAGTGAGGTCTTTGTTGGCTTCAGAGAAGTAAGGTTTTTGTCTTAAAGCCAGAAATATGTTAGGTGTGAGAATGCACCATACTGTGTAATCACTATAGTGCCTCCTATTTGCATTACAAAGTTAGAAGAAATTGCATTTGAAGCCAGTATTTCTGTATTATGAACAAGCAATTGGAATCCAGCACAGCACTTTTTCTAAATAATTTTTAAATGTCTTGACGGACAGACCACATGCCTGTCCTAACACTAGCTAGTAATGTGTGAACAGTCTTGGGAGTAAATGCTGACTCCAGAGAATGAGGTTTCTTTTGTGTTTGAGATAACCAGCTGTTATATCCATGGGTGGGCTGCTGCAGGAAAAAAAGGGTGCTCTGTGTTCTCTAATACAGTGTCTAGTCTGTTAGAAAAATACTAGATTTTCAAGCCACAGTGTTCAAAGGAATTAAATTTCTTTATTTCTTTCAGGTGAAGAATAAAAAGTGTAACATTGCTTCCCAGTATTATCTGTTTAGCCAAGTCCCAACTTACTACTAAAATAGAATCAGTTTAGTTAAAAAAAAATTCATATCAGACATGTCAAAACCTTACCTGCTTGCCTCTCTATTATGTATTTCAATAGGCAGCAAGAAAAGCAGCCTCCAGCAATGGCAGGAAAATAATCCACAGAGTACTTGCCATGCTGCTCCCTGAGGCCTGGTATGTAAAGCAGACTCCCTCCATGAGAAAGTGACTCAGAAAACGAAGTGCTGGTTTTCTAGGACAGTGTTAAGCCATCAAGGCTGTTAAAACTTCATCTCTGTCTTCATCCCTTTGAAGTGTGAGTAACGTTGCATCAAACAGTCAGACTAAGGAACACGGAGAATATTAGCATGAGATTTGGGGTTTATGGTGTGAAAAAAAAGGAAAAGGAACACAACTAAAATTACCAGTGAGGGAAAGAAAAGCTAGGGGAAGGAAGGACAGGTCAGGGAAATGACCAGTGACTGGGGGAAGGTAAGGTTACAGGTATCTTTCTGCTTAAGGCTCCAGCCTTCTTCGAAATTCTAATTCTCCTTGGGGAGAGCTGCTGAAACAGCAGGCCTGTTTGCCTGGAGCCTTTACTTAAAAGAAGCACAAGCGTGCTCTGCTGCAAATGTTCTTTTTTCCCCCTCATTTAAAGAAATTAGAGAATCCCTGGAGATAAATGGGTTGATCTGGTTTTCACTCGGTGGTAGAATAAAAACCTCTCAGTCCTTGTGTAGACATCACAGAAGAGAAAGCTGAAAAAATAGGAAATGTTGCATGAATTAAGAAAATGAAATTTTACGCATTTCTCAGTGACCTGCACAGAATAAGCCTGTGTCAGAAGACGTAAGTGTAAATAAGGAAACTAATTAAATATAGAAACGAAAGAACAAGATGCAATAGTGGAAAGTGCTGTAGGAGAGAAATGACAAAATAGGAGGTGAACTGTGCCAAAGAGGATAAACAGAGACCAAAAATGCAATGGAAAAAACCAAAAAAACAAAACCCAACAAAACAAACAAACACTTCGGCCCCCCACCTCCTCCCCGCCCCCCCAATTAACTACCTCAGAAGAGCATTCCTGTGATACTTAGTGGGTCAATAGCAGTGCTCAGTGGAGAAGCTGCCATGTCCTGAAGGTGTCTCAGTGGTATATGATGGCATAGATGTATATAGCAATAAAAGATCCCAAGTCACCCATTGCATCACTTCCTACCTCATTACCACTGTAAGAGGAAAGAAAACCAGTATGGTGCAGATTTGGTGATCAAGCAGCAAAATTAGTGAGACCTTGCCAATCCACTGAAGCTGAACCTTACTGGGTACCTCCTATTCCAGAAGGTGAGCTGCAGCCTGTCACCCAGGGCAGGAACATCATGTTATCATTATTGTTCCCATCCCTTCAGAATTTTTTTATTCCATGTATTTTAGCTAAACTCATGCTCATGGGTTTCCAAAGTCAGGTATGTTGTCCTTATATTGTGGAGGACCCAAGGTGTATGTGATGGATGTTCTCTGCAGGCACAGGGATTAAGAATACTTAAATAAGAAGAGTAAATTATTAATAGCTCCACTGCTACACACATTCTTTCATTATGTGCTATTGATAGAGGGGCAATAAAACCTCAAGCATTTCTTTTAAGGGATTTTTTTTCACTTTGTAAAATAAACTCAGTAAATAAACCAAGTTTTGAGATTATTCCTCTTTGTATGGAAAAGCTGAGTCCTTAAATGATGAGGAAAACTGGTGTTGGCTTTGGAGCTGGCCTGCTGATCTGGCAGACAAGTCTCTTTATGAGTTTCTGCTTGTTGAGGTTTATAACCAAAGTAGCTCTTAGTCCAGTAGATTAAAACTGCTCAGCTGAAGACAAATAGAGATATACAAGTGTGTGAGAGAGAAAATCTTCAGTAATGTTGTGCTGCTTTCACCTAGGACTTTGTTTTTGTAAATGGCTGAGCCTGTTGGGTGCCTGGATGTTTTGTCTTCCTTAAAGAAAAGCAAATAAGGAAGTGAACACAAGCAGCCCTGACAACACCTGATAGAGAAGAAACAGGAGAAGAGAGCAAACAAGTCTAATTGTTTCATAAAAAAGGGGACAAACCAGAAAACATTTTCAGTGGCTTTAGAAAAGAAAACGTTTCCCAGATTCTTTAAATAGCCTTCCTACATTCAATATTGATATGAAAATGTTTGAAATTCTGTGGGTCTCCAGAATCCAAGAATCTCTGTCCAAGAAACTGAAGAGAGTTTGACTGCATATCCCTTTCAACATGCAGAAGTTAAGAGATGCCTGTTCAGTGCCTCTGCTTGAGAAACCCAAGTGAATGTAGTGGTCGTGCACTGCTGCACTCATCAGCAGACAGATTCGTCTTATGGACATTTCTGTCAGCTGGTCCAAGATCACTCAAGAATTAGAAACCGGGTGCATGTAGGTAGTCAAAAATACAAATTAGTCATTTGGTAATTGAGGTTGAAAAACTGAGATTTTCCTGAGTATACTAACAAGAAAAATGAAAACCTGACCGTGTCTATGTGCTGGTAGCTTCATCACATATAGTCAGATCACAGTTAAAAGTAAATACGTGTATAAAAGATAATTATATTTTTTCCTATTCTTAAGAGGAATTGGCCTTTAAGACCCTGCAGTGGCCTCACTCACTCTGCTCACCGCTTACAGACAACAAACACCTTCCCCTGACCACCGGTTCACATAAGCAAGGCTTAGACTGTTTCTGCTTCCCAAGGTAACCTGTGGGGTGGCTGTTGCTCAGAGCAAACATTTTATCTGAGGACCTCTTTACCAGCTGCCAGAGCCACTCCTGCCTCTGCCTATACACTGTCTGGCTGCTGCCATCAGTGAGCACATCCCTCAGTGAGCTTTCCTTTAACCATCTGGGCTAGCCTTCTCTTTCCCTGTGCTCTCTGTGCATTTTTGAGAGTGTATGTAATAGGTTGTAACTATTGGCATAGGTAAAATAAGAGTGTAAGGCCAGTACATTTAAACACCTACATTCTCTGGCTGTTCTATTAACAATGCAATAATCTACTGTAACTGTAGTGAAATCTAAGAAAGACTGTTTTGTCTGTTATTTCAGTGCTCCTTAAGGGGAAAACTGCTACCAGATAGAAAGTAGTTCTTCTCTGGATACAGGAATAGTCTGCTCCCTAATTAACCTATTAATGCAAGATTTAATTATGAGGCTGTCTTACACACCTTCATTTGAAACATTACTTAGTATGCATCAACTATTGTATTTAGCTCAGGAATTAGTTTTAATAAAACTAAACAAGCTCCTCTAAGTTTGCAGTTTGCTGAACAGTGTTTCTGTCTGAGATAAGCAGGTCATCATGAGGTGGGGAAAATACAGCAAGTAATAAATCTGTAGTAGCTACTGACAACACCATTGAATTCAGACTATTTATTTGGCTCAATTTCTATGTGTATATAAATCCCCTTGGAAAACTCTGGTTGCAAATTTTCCTGCACTTACCCAATGAGACCTTTTTCAGTTTCAAAACTCTCAACTGGCTGTCTCAATACTGGCTACATAGTTGTCCAATTACTCTATGTACTGCCTTAATTTTTACTTCTTTATCCTTTCTATCAAATGTCCTTTCATGATTTGTTTTTTTACTTCTGGGAAAAGAAAGGTGTGGGGAAATTGATCCCCAGTCCCACTGGCAGGACTCAGCCAATGAAGACTTCAATGTCCGATAAACATTAGATGTATTATTCTTAAAAGATCTTTTTGTCTTAAATAGCTCTGTAGCTATTTTAGTGCTGTAGCAAAGGGAATAGCACAGCTTCAGCCAAGACCTTACAAATATAAAAAAATCTTGCAAGACCATACAAACTAGAAAGTCTGTCCCCTTGCCTCAGTCTCAGACCTTCAGAAGGATGGATTCATCCTCCTCTTTTTCTTAAAGTAACATGTTGACAATGTGGGAAAGTTCAGGGAAAAAGTGAAGTCAAGGAATGGAAGGATATAATAAAAAAACTTGTAATAGCTTTCTTAGCAATATGCTTTCCGAGCATTATGCTCCTTCACATGCTTTACTGCGTTTATAATCAGCAGTACTGGCTGTGCCTGCCTTTGGTGCTAGCCAGCACAACACCATGTTCTGGTGCTGAACTCTGACTGCTCACACCTAGGAGCAAAGGGAACTTAAGTAACACAACTCTGCGCTTAGCACCAAATTAAAACTAATTTGGATAAACAAAAATTGCAGACTTATTTTGATATTTTTTTAAGAAGAGATTGCTTAACTGGAACAATGAACTCAGACTCCTTTAGCTAAAAGGTGAATCAAATTGCTGTTTTTATGGGGCTTTTTCTAGTCCTATGGCAATCCCCTAACAATTCACTCATTATTTTTACTAATAATCCTCCATTTCAAGGATCAGGAGAAGCCATCTGTTATTATTAGTACAAGAGCTAACATACGCCAAAGTGCTTTGCTAGCATTTCTGCTACTGGTAGGTGGGGAGTACCCTGGTACATAGTACGAGTTAGTATGTGGATACTCATCTTGACACAAACTTTCCAGAATGAGTCAATGCGAGTGTGTGCAGCTAAAAACAACCAGCTAACCTCTCCCATTTCCTAAAATGTGAACACTTACACTGGAGAGCAGAAGCTTTCTTTGTGAATGCTAGAATGAAGCTTTGCTTTATATAATACATTGATTACATTTGTTGTTCTGCTTCTTTCTTTTTTGTGACTTTGACCAAATCATGAATGAAATTTACTTTGAGAGCACACTGGTCATGAATTTAATTTCAGTAGTGCTAAAATGGTCAGGTAACACTGTTTGAAGGTTAACTGTATCTGCATGGATTTCATTGTATAAATTTCAGAAGGTTGTATCTGTGCTTTTGTTCTTTGCTATAAAAAGGGTATAACATCCATAGGGTCGAAACAGAATTAAAAATCCAGTCTGGGGTTTATTTGCATTCCTAGATGATTTCTTTTCTAAGTACTAACCAATGTAAGAATGGCTACACAGATTTTCTCAGGAAAGATGCCATGTGTTGGCAAAGTATTGATACCTTCACATTATGATGTGCTATATATCTGCTTTTAAGAATCAGCAGTATTTTAAAAGGTAAGTGCACTGGCTTGGAGGCTGTGGTAGGAGGGTGATCCTACTGATGACTGCTGCTTACAGTCATAAAGACAATCTCAGCTGGCTTACTTACCTCAGTACCTGCCTCCAGACATTCTCAGTATGCATACATTTCCACACATGTGAGCCAGTTTTCTCTTCAGACACTTCCTGTCTTCTGTTTACTGTTCTGTTCATCAAGTGCAGAAAGTAGTTCTTCAAACTGGCAGATATAATTACTTTTATAATTCTTTTTCATTGTGCTCACACCAAATCAATATACAGTATTAATGACAGCCTAGCTAAAGCTCTTACTTCAGAACAGGAGAAACTACTACTAAATAAGAGAGTTCAGTTCTGCTGAGAGTGCCTGATATTAATTTGGCTGTGTATCAGTTTCACCCACTGCAGTCTCAAGCTAAGAATAAAAGATTCTTTCACTAAGATGGTCTTACTTATTGCCCTCTTGAAAGTTCCCATGGGTATGTGCTCAGAACTTTTCAACAGAACTGTTATTTTTCTTCAGTTTTACTCCTGTTCACATTCATTTAGACAGAAGGAAAATGTGTGTCATTGTAGTCAGGCCTGTATAATTATTTTGCTTTGAATCCTCATTTCCAGATTGAAGTGAACAGAAGTGACTTTAGGATCATGTCATAGTCAGTTGAGACGCCCTTTACATCAGTGAATTCCCTTCAGATAAATACAGAAGTGATCTGGCTGGGCTAGAGTCTCAGACTTGGGAGAGCTGAGATATTTACAAATGTTAACATATTTAAAAGGAGAAATGTAGAAGCCAATCTATTCCATGAAAACAGACAAGAAACAGTAACTGGAATTCACTGCACAATGTGATAAGCATTTCCTGAGGCTCACCTGCTCTAGTTTAGGCAGCTCACTGTGAAGTCAGTGGTTGTTTTGCATCCTGAGGGGATGGGACTGGAGAATTTGTAGTCTACCAAAACCAGAGCAGAAAGTTGGTTAAATGGTATTTCTTGCATCCAAACAGTAGTGCCTCTCTGTTTGTTTCCTTGAAGGGTTCAAAATCACAGCATGTGTCAAATATTTGTGATGCTGTGCCCAGAAAAGCCTAGCATGACACGGGGATGGATGTAAGTACAGCTGGATGAGGTTCCAAAACAGTTAAAATGTGTACAATGGCTAACCATCTTCACTTTGACTAATCCCTTACAGGGGAAATAATACATAATAAAACTATATTTTTCCTCTGGGCAGTAACAATTCATTGAGAATCATCATCACTCATGGCTAGGCTTTGCGACTGAAGATGTGGGAAGGGCTCTCCCCACACTTGCTGCAAGCTCACGGGTGGCTAAAAAGGCCGATGTGAGATAGGCAATAGACCTGACAAAGTAATGGGCAGCCTAGGGCTTAGCCCTGAAAGTAAAATAAAGTACCCAGGAAAGCATCTGCAGAGATACAGGTCCAATTTTTAGGAAATCTATTGAAGAAAGTTTCAAATCTAGATACAGAAAACCTCAGTGACCCCAGTGTGTCAGGGAGTAACCAAGAGAAAGGGGATGGTTTGTGACATCCCCATCCTTGAAGGGCACAGTGATTGTCTCTTGTTTACTAAAGTTGTGACAGAAATAGTTGGCATTTCCTAGAAACAACTATATTTGAAACCAGTATTTTAGTATTTTCTATTGTGTGCAATTATCGTAAAGCCCATTTACAGCTTGCTGGATGGTAATAAGCTTACTTAAGTAGTGTTTAATTTCACACTTATGTTCAGTTTTATTTCTTTCTGAGCATCCCTGCTGCTGCTCTCATCCTCAGCTCTGCTGTTGTCCATGTTGTCATGCAGTTGTCATGCTATTGCTGGCATCACCAGTCCCACTGCCCTCATCTGGGTTTGCTGCTCATGCCAAGGACAGAGCGGAAGAGACATGGCAATGACAGCAGCCATGGCAGCAGTGGCAGCACAAGTACTGGGATGAGCCTCAGAGCAGGCTGTGTCATGGCCCTGCAGCTTTTTGGACAGCTGGGGAGGACTGGATAGCCAGGGGTCATTTCATGGAATCACAGAATCACTTAGGTTGGAAAAGACTTCCAAGATCAAGTCCAACCTTTCATCAGTCACCACTGATATGATGGTTTTGTGGCTGAAGTACTACTGTTGAGTGACCATTTGGGGTGGAGTTTTTTTGCTCTTGTATACAGGAAAAGAGCTAGTTGTAATCAGGACAGGAAAATAACTTAGTGTTTTGAAATTTAACACCTGGCTAAATCCAAATATCCTGTTGTTTTTCTGCAGTCAACATATTTAGCAGCATTCAGAACTACTGACTGAAGTCAGTGAAGTCACTAAGGAGTGAAATGACCTATTACAGATGGCCAACACTGAGATTGAGTTTATCATTAAAGTAAATTCATTGTCCGTAGAGATACATATCTGAGTAATTTTAGACAGAAAAAAATTATCCTAGAAAGACAGGGTGCTCTGTAAGAAATTAGATTGGTAAAATATTTAAGCATGTAACATTTCCAGAGCATTTCTGCACTGCTCTTAAAAAGTTAAATGTAAATACTACATCCCTTTTAAAGTGAGAGAGATTAGAGCAAATAATGACCCTTCTGATGCTAGTAGAACATCTGTGGAACTGAAATTTCCTCATGACTCTCGTTTTTAACATACCAAGCAGGTTTTGTTTCTTTTTCAAAACCTTACCTGTCATAACAGTTATTCTAAACTTTTAAGGATTTTTTTTTTAATGTAAATGAATTGTTGGCTTTCTTTTTTGACCTCTACTCTCCTATGAGTCTTAAAAAAACACACTTTGTGCTGTGTGGCCTGAACTAGTAACCAAATGTCCAGCCAAGAAAAACAATTGTATCTTGGCTTTCATTAACAAGGTTAAATGCAGAACAGGCCCTTTTGTGCATACAGAGAAATGAACACTGTCGTTGTACAGGATTTGCTAGTAGTTTCCATTTACAGTGAAACCACCAATAGAATAGCATTGGATTTATTTAAATAAAGACAGATCTGGGATAAATCTTGTAAAGTGCTATATTAAAGTCAGATGCCCGAAGGAAAACTTAATGAGAAGTGAACCCATATTTTGGATATAAAGCTCTTTTTGGTCACTGCTTTATCAGGTTTTTTTCATACTATAAAGAATTTGTCCGGATCTCATGATGATAAAATTTCACATGCAGAGTCATGGAAAAATTAAAAATAAGAATTATTTATCTCTGATTTAGTTTTGTTAACAAGTATCAACATACAGAATCATGGCATGGTTTGGGTTGGAAGGAACCTTAAAGATCTTCTAATTCCAATCCCTTTGCCTTGCACACCTTCCACTAGACCAGGTTGTTCAAAGCCCCATCCAGTCTGGCTTTAACACTGTCAGGGACCAAAAGTAGTACAGTAATTCTCTCAGTCTATGCATGGAACAAACCCTGGAGAATACAAAGTACTGCTACCCAGCTGGAGCTAGTCAAGGTATTGATCTCATTCCCTGTAGGATACATCCGCAGGTACCTTTCTTTACCCTGAATTTATAAATAAAATTGGGATTACCTAATATACCCGTGCAGGAGACAAGGTGAATCTTCATTCTGTCCAACCTGCTCCTGGGAGTGCTAGTCAGTGTTGCGCCTTGAAGGATTTTGAAGAAGTCATCAGTCAACATAACAAATTACAAGTGGGTAATATACATGACAGAGATTATAGGCACCAAACTTCCCAATGGTATTGCAACTGCTGACATTACTTCCCATCATTTATTACCAGATGGAGAGAGAAAGGGAGCTGGAAAAAAGCAAATATTCAGCTCTGTGGAAAATGAAATTAAGCCTTGTAGTGTTCTCTGGGGCTGTTTGTATGTCCTTGCGAGGACAAACATGAAGGTGCAAAGCTAAAGACGAGTTGAAGCAAATGGAGTTAAAATTACCAATAGAGCAGTAACTAGGAGACCAGGATGGCATAAAGCCTCTTGTGCACCACATTGCTGCCAAGTACTGTGACTTTTGGGGCCAAAAATACATCTCAGGTGGTCTCAACAGTCCTGGTGAGGTGATGGGTGAGATAGTGTCCAAGACCAGTTTGTTCCAGACAACTTGTTCATGTGTTCAGAACAAAGCTAGAAAACACAGGACTGAAGAAATGTGAAAGGAAGATGTGTTTGAAGTAGATCATACTTACTGATTCAAAGTAAATTAAGGAAGAAGGACTTGATATGCTAGTGGGTTTGGGATTGTGTTTCTTCAGTGTACTGTCAGTTTAACCTTGAATTAGATCCACTGAACGGTGTGCACATGTAAAGCAGGATTCAGCCACTTTGTTGTTGGATAAGCCCTAAACTGCAATCTGTTTCCTTCCACAACTTAGTAGCAAAAATAAAACCTGCCAGTCACTTGCTACCCAAAATATCTGATCTTGAACTGCTCAATACCTGCCTGTTGCTTGAACCAGGAGCCAGATACAGATGAGACAAGTAAATCCCTAGGCATGGGGCTAAAGAAGATTTTCTTCTGCATTGACACAGCTGGACCTCCGTCAGATGCAAACTTGAATGTCTCCTCTGTGAACAGGATATTCACCTACAAATGTCCTTCTTAGGCTTTAACTACTCAGATTTGTATGTTCTCTTCATTGGAAACTGTCCTCACCAGTGGCAGAAGGTTCAGCACAGGGCTGCTTTTCTGTCAGTCACAGGTATTGCATGTGAAATAAAAAGCAGTATAGGGACCATAAGGAAAGGCTTTCTCTTCCTTTTGTTATTTTGTTCTTTCCAGGATTTCTTAACAAGTCGTGTGACCATCTCTGGCATTTGAAAAATCATGTCCTGTAGAGTGCAGTGGAACCTCTCTTTCTTGCCAAGACATTGTGCCTGTTTTTTAACTTTTTTATGTTTACACAGGTATGTGTCTAGCTAAACACAAACATAGAATGCCGTACTTCTCTTCCATTAATGGTCCCAGTAATTATTTTTTTTATCTAGAAGTGCATGGGTTTTGGTTGGTGGTTGTTTTTTTTTAAACTAACTGCATAAAGATCTACACTGAATGAAGATATTAACTATATTCATTGGTTTCAAGTATCTAGTAAGAATAATGTACTATTAGATTTTTAAATGCCTAATTTTTAATTTTTATATATAGCTGACATTATGAAAATTGCACATGTCCACATGTAATGCTCCGTGATCCTGGAAGGATTGGGATAAAGATAAAATGGAGGAATTTGAAAACATTTTAGTGGTGAAGGAGTAGCGAGATCGAGATCGGGGCTGCTGGTTACTGTTAGCTAAAAGGTTTCTGTTTGAAAATGTTCTGTTAGACATCTTAATTGGCTCTGTTGAAGTCAGTCAGTGAACACCTTCCCTAAAGAAATATTCCGTGGGTTTTAATGTTTCCTTAATTGTGGTGACAGAACTAAGAATAGATACTGTGCAATCTTTGTGGCAATTCTACTGTTACAGATGAGCAGCCTGGCTGAACAAAGATAACATTGTAACACATAAAATGAAATGATGTGTTGGTGGTTTAGCTTGCCAGTAGTAGATGGCTGTAACCCATCTCCATGGTCAACCTTTTCTATTTCTGGTGAATAAAAATTACTTTAACACTTAGACTAATTCTTAAAGTATCTAGAATTCTCTGATTTTTAAATCTGACCAGGTACATGCCTTTTTTAGAGTGGAGATGGGGGAAATCAGTCTTTACTATCACACCAAGAGTAACCCAGCATCACTGCAGAAGAAATGCAAAGCACATTGTTCCACAGCCTGGTGCCCTCTTGCCTCAGTTAAGCTGCAGGATGCACAATATGTCCCTTGGTCACTTTCACCTCTGGCTGCCCTCCAGGCCAAGGCCATTGTATGTTTCTCCAGCGCCCACTGGGCCTGGGTGGCCACTGCCAAACTTGTGAGTAGCCCCAGAAGACTGTTGTGCTGGGGCACAGTCCCGTACCCAAAGCTACCTGAGACTAAATCTGCAGAGCTGGCAGTAGCAGGAAGGCTAGCGCAGTGTTGCCCAGCTCCATGACTGTCCCTCAGACCTGCTTTACTATGACAGTTCATTTTGTCTATATCGAAAGGAATTTTGAGACCAAGACCTCTTGCACTGACTCTGGTCTTTGCTAATGCTGGGTTTGTGCTCTTCTAATTCATTAACCTTGGACCAATGTCTTGAAATCACCTATATGCTGAGGATACAGAGGGTAAAGTGATTTTCTCGCAGGATAAGCACATAATGTAGTTTGATCTCCATTTAGTGTGTATGAAGTCTCTGGAATATATTCTAGTACTAGTTGTAGTGACTGTACTTCTCATGACAAAAATTTCTGGATTACAGTATCTCATAAATCACTGTGGTAAGCAGGTGTGTGCTCCCAAAGGAAGCAAAGCTTGTCTTAGCTGTCTAGTAGTAATAAACCTAAAAATTCAGTTTACTCTGCTTTTAGACCTAAAGAACAGACTAGGTGAAAATGTAGAGCTTCCTGCTGTGATTTAGGCAAGACGGATTGTGAGAAAACACTAGGATATGACTGCATAGAGGGGCAAGAGATTGTCTCATTATTTAAGATGATTGATATGTGATGCTTAACTTCCTTTCATTCAACTTTCAGACGGAAATGAGCATCCTGATCTGCACTGTTTTGTTTCTGGAGCTATCTCAGGTCTTTTAGGTTAGTGAAAGTCAGTGTGAATAGCCTTGTTTCAGAATTAAAGAAGGATCAAAGCATTATTACATTGAATTAATTTTCCACAGGGAAAAATTTTCCCAAATAGTTATTCCATTTTAGGTAAGCTAGAAATTTAACTTTCCAGGGAGGAAAAGCCCTAGGTGTCTCTGTGAAAGGAATTTATTTCCATTTACTGTCAAATCTTCTGGCACTGCCTTATGTTATTCATACTGAATGCATATGTACTTCTTCATAGGTGGGAGGAGACTGTGTTAGTTGTTCTTGGAAGGATAATGTAAAGATTTTAGCTTTATTATGTTTTAGTTTTATTACTATATTAATTATAATTAATATTACTACTGGTTTTAGCTCCTTAGTGAATTTCACTTAGACTTACGGTTTTGCCTTGGAGATGCAGGTCTGTTGCCATCCCAGTAAGAAAAGTGCTCAAATGCTGTAAGGTATCACTCACAATGCTGTTTATTAGCACTAACGCATGTGCAAGACACCCTGCAGCTCTGTTCATGGCAGAGAGAGCAAGTCACCCCTGTCCATCATTCAAATTGTTACAGGATTTCCTTGGAAGAAAATAACTCTATTCATAATTTCTACTGTCAAAAGAGAAAGACATTCTCCACAGAATTTCTTGTGCCCTGTTAAAGACAAGGCTTTACCAACAGTCCTGAGTGGGAACCACCCACAGGCTCTTCCGGCACCATGCAAAGGCTATGTTGGAGGAAGGTGTGCAGCACAGTATAACATGGCACAGCATGGCATGGCATGGGGCACACCCTGGAAGCCAGATTTGGCATACAGCACCTCCCTGGGATAGCTGTGGTGTGAATCTCTGGCTCCTAAATGTACAGTGGTCTCCCAGTCAGGATCCAACTTCTGTTCCCAGAAACTTGTAGTTTCCCACAAGTAAAATTTTATGTCATTTATAATACTTCAGCATAGTAGTAGTGAATAGGATGGTTACAGATGAACGGACAGAATGAACAACTTTTTAAGATGTCAAAACTTCATTACAACTCTTTCTTCCACCATATCCTGCCATTTTACTGTTGTTACCTCTTACTAGTTTTTCTGTTCCTCCCTTCTGCTCTCTCATCAGGCTTCCTGTTTTCCTGTTCTTTTTTTTCCCCTTTTTTCCAGTTCCAATCTACTTTATTACACATTGTTTTCTCGTTCTGTTTTCCTCAGTATAACAAAGTATATTAATCTCACTTGACTTTTAGTGCACTGCCTTGTGATTTTTGTGATGTACTTCCTTTGGAGGAAGTGGTCTGTCTTCCTATTAGTTTACATAATACTTGCCATAGTAGGGTATTTGCATAAAGTTACAGAAGTTACAGTGAAATCAGTGTGATAGTTTGCTGCCTTTCATTTCCTCTGGACAATTTAATATTTAACTCTAGTAAGAGTCATACTGTGGGTAACTTTTTTTTTTTCCCCCTGCACTATGTGTCCACTGAGTATGTATTCACTGCCAGGATTCCATAAAAAGTGAATGGATCTGTGCCATTTTCTTTCCTATATGTATACCAAGCTTTACATGGGCTTCCCTAGCCACTTTATTTCATCACATCTAACACTGCATGCTCTGTCCCTTCTTACCATCTCCCTGCTATGTGGAAAAAAGCAAGAGCTTGTGCTAAATAGAGTCTCATCACTGGCTGTGCTTTTCACTGTTAATTTTTAATACTTTTTTTGGTGCTAAGTTAATGTAAACAATTTCAATTTTCCTAGAAGTAACTGTACTTAGCAAACCTCTGCCGATGTTCTCTGCCTAATGAAAAATGTACTGTGTGAACCCACTGTAGAGCCACTGAAATGACATCATAGGGCCTCAAATCTGCCCAGCAGCTGGACTCCCTGTGGCAGGAATAATGTGCTAATGTGCGCTGAGCAGCTGTGAAACCCGGATTTGCATGTTGAACTTCAGCACTGGAATCTATTCGGTGAGAAAAATGCCAAGGGCCTCTTGACATATACTCAAGTGTTATTTGACAATGTTTTATCCAATGGTGTAATCCTTTTCTGCAGATTCTCATTAAATACTGAGGCTGAAATTTCATTCTGCTGTTTTTTAAATAAAGCAGAAAATCTGCTATCTATTAATAGACCAGACATTTATAAAGCAGGGCAGTGAAGGTTGGTTGTTTGTTTTTTTTTTTTCCTTCCAGCTGAGGTTGATTTGCATAAGCATTTTGAGGCTGGAAAAAATTTTCATTCTGAAACTGTGCAAAGTCCAGCCTACTGTAACTTGTATTGCTTTGTTGTGTTTTCTTGACTTTTCCGGCCTGGCATTTTTCAGACATCAGTTCTTGAGACTTACCATCGGTCTGAGCCACCCTCCCGGCTTGGTAGTGGGCTGCTGATATTGATTGATGTGTACCACATCCTCAGAGAAAGACAAAGGAAACCTGACATCAGACTGAGTGATACTTCCTCCTTAGCTAAGAGTTATGTCGTGTGAATAGCATGGAATCTTCAGACATCAGTGAAGATGTACATATTGGGCTGCATTTAAAATGTTTTTCCAGTGGGATATTGGCAGTGTGTGCCTGATTTCCTATCTGAGTTTATGCACAAGGTTCCATAGATGGCATAAACAACCATCACAGGGAGTTAACAAATGCTTGGGGCTGACCAAGGCAATAAGTAGTATGGAGAAGGGTTTGTTTTTAACCCACTTGCATCTACAGAGAAGAGACAAAATTCTTGTTAGGCAGAGACATGTATTTCTCATTCTTTTTAAAAAGAGTGTGTGCTGTTTTTCTGAGAGGGAGAGGGAAGGAAATGAAAGCTTTCTGAGTGTGCCTACAACAATATGTCTTTGTGCAGTCTAAAAATTAACTAGGTGCTGGGCTATGCAGCATGGGCTAGGCCAGGTGAAAGGAGATGTGTAATCCACATGTTTGGGCAATGGATCAAAGACCAAATATAAGAATATGATGGAAAGAAGATGCATCTAACTTGAGGTGTAGTGGTATATGGATGTAATTTTGAACATAAATATTCAATATATGACATTAGGTGCTTTGAATTCCTTTTGAGAATTGGCTAAATCTTGTAATACAAATTGGATCATAATCCTTTACTGTAGTTTGGGCAATATCAAATATGGGAAAGAAAATTGAAGCCAGTGCTGTTAATGTTAAAAACCCATTTCATGTTCCCTTTTTGTTGCTGATAATTTTTCCTTCCATTACCTTTGCCAACCAATGACACAGAGCACTCAGAAGAAAGTGAAATCATTTTGGTGGAATTATTTTCCCTTTTTTCCATCAATTAAAGAAAGTAGCACTTAACAAACATTAACCAAATACTTCCTTCTGCCAAAAATCATTCATACTACTCTAACCCCAATGACTTTATAAGAATACTACTACCACTGGTGTATTCTAACGTACAAATTTTTAGACAAGATTTTGCATGGGATTGTTAGACTATATATTAGGTATTAAGTTCCTATCAAGGGCCTCAATAATGTAATTTCTCAGTCTAAACTATTCTAAGTATCAGCTTTGGTCCAAAGAAACTACAAGTTTACACCAGCACACATGGCATCTAGCCTTTTTTACAGGTTTTTTTTTAGAAGTATGATACAAGTCCAGACATACAGATTTTCCTCAGCAAGACAGAGCACATGTGAAAATAATCACACAAAAAAATTTGCTTTCCTACAGTTCATCATTACAGCCACTTTGATGAAGTAGCTACTTCATTATTATAGCTACTAAACAATCTTTAAATGTCTGAAAGCCAAATACCTTCTTAGAGCAACACATATAACATTGACTTGATTGTGCAGACTCCTCTTTGTGTCCAAAGGGGACTTGTACAAGTGCAGACTCATTTTCCTTCTAACTACACTCCAAGAAGAAGTGAGGAACCATCTCGTACTGTCCCACTGTTGTATCTCACAAATGGATTAGTCTGTTGCTTCATTTGAGGAGGTAGGCAGAGCCAAATGGTGGTTACAACAGTACCAGAAAGTGCTAAGTGTTTTCATTATTTTTCAGTGTTCTCTGGTCTTAACATACTTTACATTTTTCGAGAGACAGTTCCAGTTTGTTCATCTTAGAATGTCGAAAGGTAGTCTTGTGGAAGATTTTCCCTATCATTTAATAAATTTCTATATGTGACTGTTTTAGTGCTATAAAGATGTTTAGTTGGTGGGAATATGTTCATGTTCTCATAGTTTTATGCAAATTAACTGAAGTGCATGGGTTACACAGCGGAGCTGAAGTCTTAACAGGTTTAGTATTTTCTGAGTGTTCTTCAGGCTACCTTCAATACCTCTTCAGTAAAAATTTAACTTTCAAAGGTCAAAAAGGGCAACAGTCCTCTATAATGACTGTAGATTTTGATACATTCATAGGTAAAAGCAGTGTGACTTTGAAACTACTCAAACTCCCAGTCGTATGTAGTTCAGTGTTGGAGGAGAGAAGAGAAATT